>JAVSBV010150662.1:0-15339 GCA_033117975.1 Parotocinclus spilosoma
GGTTTTATTTGATAAGTTGTTGAATCCAACTGGGGAAAACATTTGAACAGACTCTTTCTTTATACAAGCTGCTCAGCATTTGAGTTCTCCTTCATGTTGCTTCCAAGTTGCTGATTGGGTGGGACAAACAATAAAAGAAGGCTTAATTTAAATAATCAACTTGGAACAGATTAATGCTTCTAAATGTCTGTTTTGCCCAGTTCTGCCTATAAACAGTGTGGTTTGTGACAGAGCTCCTGTGTTGCTCAGTTTTTCACCACCTGTTTGTCTGATGAAGGGCCTGTTATTGAGTGGATGAGTTCATTCAGGTGCGTTAAAGAAAAACAGCAACACAACCCACACATTGTCTTTCATTGATTAAAATGTATCGTACTCTTAATGGTAAGCAGGTTACTCAGACCTCATTTGTCATACTCTGTTATTAAAGGTAAATTTAATTGACACCTGGGTGTCTGCAGAATGGATTTATGTTTAGTTTTTTAGTGTATATTCATAAGCTTGGGATATGAGTGGCAAAAGCAGTTTGACAATGTGTATTTGAAGACCAGCGTTTAATATATTCTAAGAAATATTAACAATTTTAGTTAGGTTGTGCCATTTAAATGTTTTGTAGATGTTTTATTTGTTCGTTTATCCAGAGAAACTGATGTGATTCAAGCTTACTGTTGTACAATCCAAGCAATTATGGATTAAGAGCCTAGCTCAAGGGCACAACAGTGGCAGCTTTGTAGTGCTGCTGCTTGGACCTCTTGCTTCACAGTCTAGTACCTTCTGCACCACAACAGTACACACACTGCTTGGGATTGGAGCAGAAAACCTGCAACTTTGTGATAAGAGCAGTGTTTTGTAGCATATCAGTTCTGAAATTTTGGAAGTCTTAATTATAAAATGTACTTTCAGCAACCCCTCACTCTGCCAGCATTGAATCCAATTGTTTTGCTCTGTCCCCTTTAGTACAAAACATTGCTGCTCTTTTGTTTATACAGCAATCCATTTGCTCATATGTTTACTTGCATTTAAAAAATTATTTAATGGAGCTGAATTCTCATCTGCTCAAATCCAGTCTGTAATGAGCTCCTGTTTGACAAAAAAAATGATCAAATGGTATTTAAACTGCCTGTAAAGGGCAACTTCGTCTTTGTTTGGTTGATTGGATTCTGTTTTAAACACAAACCACAGTCGGGCATTAAATTAATCGATTATTCTGGCCGTGTGTGTGTCCGTCCGTCCATCCATCCATCCATCCATCCAGAGTGTCTTTCGTTAATATAACCAGCGGTGCTGAAAGCATTGTTAAATAAATCAAAACAAGTAAGCTACAAACATCTCTACAAAATAGTATGCCAAAGTAAACAGGTGCAGTTTCATTGAGTACATGGCAAAATTCCTGAAGTAGTGAATTGTAATTAACACCTTCGATTTATCATATCAATCGCTTTACTATGAATACAGGACAGAGCTGCAGTTTCCTGCTCTCGGTGTTGTAGTTTGACCCTCTTATTAAGTGTTATGTAATCTGAGTTTTGGGTGTATTTTGTTTATGCATTTATCCAGCTACTGTTAATAAAATCTCCCTGCCCTATCTCTGGGAACAGTTTTTATTTGACCAAAGTTTACAGCCTGACCTACATAAGGTTTCTTGCTGCTGTGATAAGAACTGCAGAGGACAAGCTCTACATATGGATGTCTACTAAATGTAACACTGTTCAGCATGCAGCATAACAATCCAGTCTTGTGCATGTCAGCTGATATTGTGTAGTAGTCACAAGCCTGTAGTACAAATGTTTGGAGCATATTATTTGTTTTGTCACAGACCTGTAATATGCTGTTACACCACAGATATGCTCAGGGATTTTTGCTTTACTCATTTAGTCTGTTTTAGCCATTACATACATGCTTTAACTCTCTTAACGTGGATTCTGAGACGTGCTGACACTCGCTTTTTAAAATCCACATACAAATATGTGGTAGTATTTATCACAACAGCACTGACCAAGTTTGCGAATACGGGGTACCTCATCATTAATTTGTGCTGAAATTACAGAGCAAGTATTTCCCCTGAGGAATAATGTAAACTGAATAACCCGTTCCAGATCCCCATGTTATTCTATGCATTAATGGAGTTGTATTATACATAAGCTCCTGAATTACGATGGAGAAATGTTCAGATAAATCCTTTGTAAGTTAAATAGATCATAAATCGAAGAGTTAAATATAATCTATACTTTATATAATATCGTGGTGTAGCTCAAAACATTTACTTTAACCTGCAGTTCGGTCAAATCATTTACACATTTTATACTAAAGTGGTAATGCCATGTTGTTTATTGAAAACTGTATTGAACTTATAAAATGTTTTTCTAACTTTTCTTTTTGGTTGACTGTTATTACTAACCTTCTTAGGACCCATGGATTAGTCAGAATGGGCATACAGTTCTGAATATGTAAAAAACAAACAAACAGCCGAGATCTACAGTGATCGGCTGGAACCAATCCCTAACTTGACTTTAAATTAAGCAAGCGCAGTCGAGTGTCAAATGAATGAGTGCCAAGAGATTTTTGTCAAAATGCATAGAGAACCACATTTGACGAGTTCTGAGGTATGACTTTGTCACAGTAATGAATTCAACAAGGGCAGCCAAAGTGATGAGTTTGTAAACAGACTGGCGATACTTTGAAGATGGCGTCTTGTCTCAGCTTGTGGTGTGTTGTGATGTCATATGATATTGCCAAGTGGATCATAAAATAGTGGGTCACCCTCATTAATAGAAAATGCGGGGTAAAAGGGGAGACTGAGCTGGTAAAACGTGCAGATGTGTAAATTTGCAGAAAATATCTTTCACGCTGCTCTGATTAAATTTGGATTTGATGGCTTTGCAGATTTGACCCATTTTGCCTTTTTCCAAGGTGTTTTGTATCCAGATGTATGATCTTTAGTAAGCTTTTTTTTTTTTGGTCCCGTGTGTCTTCTGCACTTAAAATACCTCATTGGTTCAAGGGCCACGTTGCCTTGCTTTGCTTTTAAATTGGCTCATCATGAAAGTAACCCCATGACGAAATGTGTAACGGATTCAGCTCTGCTTCTTGTACTTGATCACTCTGCGCTCAATTAATGTCCCGATGCAGCTAAATGACTCTGGGGTGCCGGCGAGCATCAGAAATGTGACTTCGATTGTATTTTGCGACACTTTTAACACTTGTCAACGCCAGCCACAGACTGAGCTCCTGTCCCTGCCTGATGGTGATTTTGATTGGCTGTTCATTTTTGCAAATCTGTGCTGGCCAATGGAAGCCAAAATGAGCAGAGCAAATACAGCGTGTCATTTCTCAACCCCAGCTTATCACTTGTAGTTGTAAGAAAATGGCTGCGCAAATTGTTGCACACCCTCGCAAATGATCATCTTGGACATGTTAAACTGTTGTGCTTGTTGTGAGGGACTCTGTAAAATTTTAGCTGCCTGTAACAGCGACATTCAAGCGAAAGATCGTTAATTGCTGTATGCTTTCCTTGTAACAAATAATTTATTGTAGGCAGTAAACACTACTTATGTTACACGTTAAGACAGCAAAGCGCGTGTGCACACCTTTGTGTTTTTGTATTTAAAAACACATTGCCTTGGCAGTTTTGTGTACACTCGCGGTTTATCTTTGTACCTTAAAGGGTGTGTGCCAGCAGGGCAAAAAATAAACAAGCCAGATAACGGCCGTATTTATATCCCCTTATGTAATATGACCTTTTTTCCTTTAGTAAGCTGTTGCTTCCACATAACACACACATCAGATGTGTACAAATGTCCAAGGATGTGCAAAAGCATCAGTTGCACCAGGCTTTGTTTGCCAGGGTTCAAAGTATACATTTTTGTTGGTAGCCTTATCAGGCATGGCAGTTTTTACTGGCACTTTACTGCTTACATTCTCTCTATATTAACTGATTAAGTGAAACGTTATCTCCATTTTTAATGTTATTAATTGTAGCTGCAGCTTAACATTTCTGCCTGGGCTTTTTAGCAATAAGGTTGCATAAGGCACAGAGATGGCCACGACTCTGCTCATCTTACCATTAAATAACATTAGCTGAGTGACATTTGTAATTGTAATTGTGCTCTGAGCTCAGAGTTGGGCAAAATCGCTTTTCTTGTATTATTCAAATATTTTAATGCATATATAGGTTCGTCAGACTAATGGTAAGGATAAAGGTTTGCTCAAGTGAGGCTGCTTGGTAGTCTAGGTGCGTGAACGCTGGACCCTCTGGTTTAAGCACCTTAAACAGAATGAGCAGTTGATCTGAAGACAGTGGCTCTCTTTCCCTCTTGATAAATAACACTGCACACAAAAACTAGGGGCTATTTAATTTTCGGATGTTCCATTTTGAAAGTTCTCTGTATCTTAAAGCTTGTGCCAGCAAGGAAAAAATAAACAAGGCAGAAAACAGGTATTTATATCCACTTATGTAACAGCCACCCTATATAACCAGCAAATGCCTGTTCAAATAGTCTGCTTCCACTCCGAACCTACTGAGGTTAAATGACAGATCCTCATTAGGATAACCTGCCAACTTCAAAAGGTCAAATGCAATTTTCTGATTGCAAAAGTTAGACAACACTGGAACTCGCCGCTTATATGGCAAATATCTGAATATTAAAGGAACTTTCTAAAGTAAATGAATATTAAGTGCATGCTTTGTGCAACCCAGATAATTTGAAATGAGCATCATAATTTAGTCTACATTAGTTTATACTTAGTTTAAATTCTTGATTTGAGAATATTTCTATGTATATGCAATGACAAATCTTAATCTGAAATTTTCTTTAAAATTGAATGCAAACTATTGCGCAGAACTTTTAGGCCACTGTTAATAATTTTTGCTTTAGCAATAGTATAATGACAGTATGTAACTTAGATTTGTCACGCTATATTCCTCTTTTCCACTGATCTTCATTCTAATCTTTACATTTTCTGGGTGTGTTCCATTAGAGGCTGAGAAATAATTGTCTGTTTTGTACTCATTGGTAAAACAATGGTATATGTATATATTTTTTTCTCATTGTTTTGTACTCATTGGTAAAACAATGGTATATGTAATCAAATGGTGGCCTTAGACTTTTGCACAGTACTCTATAATCCACTTAATCAGTGTAACTGATACATAGACCTAATTTAATCAACCATGGGTCTCTGTAATAAGAAATACAACCCTGTGTTTGCATTTGTGCAGAGAAAACCTATATGGGAATCTCAAAAGCAGCTACGACGAAGGGACACTATTGACAACGTCATTTTGTTGCTGCTAATAAAAATGAGCCGTGAGCAAAAGTCAATGCTTCATCTGTTCTTTAGACAACCTTTGGCATCCAGTTTGCCCAACATTAAGGTGAAGCTGTTACCTGCCTTATTTCTAGGTCACAGTGCCCAAGATAAGCGGCGAGAGAGGTTGTGCATGCTCGGACATGTGCGTAGGCATGATTCTGTTGCGTTCCTGGTCCAAACAATGCTTTCAAGTGACTCATCTTGCACTTTCTGCATTTAACCTCGAATTGTGTGGGAGAAGTGGATGCAAATGAAATCGCCATTCACTGATACGATCGCCTACTTGTTTAATTGTTGTCGTCAACCCTACCTTATGTACGTAACTGAGAAATTATAAACGAATAGTCTAACCATGTGCCCCGGGGTTTAAGACCAATGCGAGGACCTGGGTTAGAGTTACAGTGCATATATGATAGACTTCATCTAAAGGTTACAACACGTTAGTTGTTATACTGAATTGTTTAGAGATTTATGACAAATTCTCACGTTTCTACGTGTAAAAGAATGAGATTTGATGCGAGACAGAGCAATGTAAAATAGGTTCCGCCATCACGGTATATTGGTTATATTGATTTTTCAACAGACTTATTTGACTAAATTTATTTCATTTGTACTTGTATCATTTAAGCCACCAAACAGGTTTGGGTTTCTTTTTGAGTCTTGGTCCTCCCAAAGTTTCTTCTTTAGATAATTCTTGGATATTAGAACAAAAATTTAAAATTGTAAAGCTGCTTTGCGACAATTTCACTTTGTAAATAGTGCAATGCAAATAAATTTGACTACTGTGATAAATATCGTGTATCATGATATTTTATTTTCACACATCGCCGTGGCTATATGACATTTTGGCCATGTCTTTTTTCATTTTCTCTTTTGAAAAATACATTCTGTTAAGATAAAAAAAAAAACTTATCTTGATGCGCTACACAATGTGAAAAAGATTCAAGAAAATGGAAAGAAATAAGATGCCACATCACAAAAAATTGGTTGAAACGATAAATTATCATCATTAGTTTCCTTTAATCATTTTGAAATTAACAATATGCAGTGTTTCTTCATATTCTATTCTAGTCTTAACATTTAAGCCTATTTACCGTGCAAAACTGAGGACAAAAACTATGGGAGAAAAAAAACCAACCCTGAAAACGAAAAGAAGTTTAACTGTAATCGAGGTAAAATGTTCAGTTAATCATGATGTTGTTTTGAGTTTGTCGCCCAGCCCAATCACAATCAGACAATATTTTGATGTTTTTACAGTATTGTTGTGACTTGTCAAAGGCAGGATTTAATACATTGCTCGGGAGAAGCTTTTTTTTTTGCTTGATTTACCTTCGCACATGCAGACAAGATCTGGAGTTTCTTACTAGCCAGCGCAGTCAATGTCTGAGTGGTTACTATGAGCTTAAGAGCCAAGTACAAGCTGTCTTCTTTCCCACAATTAAGAGGGATTACTTCTGCTTATGTAACCTTTTGCTGCACCAAGTGCTTACGGTGTGCAGAAGAATCAACCCTGTGTGTGTGTGCGCGCCTTACAGTTTGAGATTGCTGTTGCTTATTGGCCCGCTGCAGTTAATTTTAGCATGGGGGATTGTTAGTTTTTAATCCTAGTTTAAAGTGTTGAGTCTCATCAAATGTATTTATACTCACTCTACAATCATCTGAAAGCTCTACTTAGCAGCATCAGTCCTCGCGTTCATTCTGAGCACACCATTACCAGTCTTCCTTAGGTTCGTTCATGTTCTTGTAGTCCATCGTTTATTTTTTTTTTAGCCTTAAATGGGTTCCCACTCCAAGCAAGGCTCTCTGAATCTCCTTACTGCATTCACACTAAAGCTACATTTAAGTCACTGTTCAGTTAGTTTGCATGCACGGTGCTATAACCTGCTCCTTTTCGTCATCTCTGTAAAAGACTAGTTTGTCGCCCCTTACGTTTAGTTAATCTGTTCTTTGCAGCTATATGTATTCGCACTGTCTATCCTACTTTGTGTTCTCTGACTGAATTAATCGAAAATGAAGTTGTTGTACGTAAACAACCAAAAACAAGAAGTTATTTCCACAGAGCCATCATGACCCCTATTCTTTATATGGAGGAAGAAATGGTTCCTAAAAACATGACCCTCATAGCATCTTTAAACCTGTCAAAAGAAGACCGAAATTCAGTAGTTTCCTCAATTTCTGAAAAGCTAAAGATAAAAAGCGAAGAGAGACCCAATCTAAACGAACGTATCCAGAGAGGGTACATATGGGGATACAAGTAAAAAAAACCAGAGGAAGGGAACCAGGAAAGGTATGGAAGCTTATTCTCTGTATTTTTAAAATATTTTATATTTCATAATTTTCCACATTTTTCTAAAGGGCAATATTTGTGCTTAGGGGTGGGCTATTATGGTAAATGCTTGTAAACGTTTTGCTTGTTCTGCTTAATACACACAGGGTCACAGACCAGCTGGCCCCTAGACGGGTGCCAATCCATCATAGGACACACGCACACAGTCACACACTAAGGGCCACTTTAGAGACACCAATTAACCGAACACGTCTTTGAACTGTGTGAGGAAACTGGATTAAACCCACACAGACACAGGGAGGACATGCAGGCTCCACGCAGAAAGGACCCAGGCCGCTCCACCCTGGGATTTAACCAGACACCTTCTTGCTGTGAGGCAGCAGCAGTGCAAGCCACCATGCTGCCCTGGATTTTTTTTATGTGCTGCACGAATTTCTTTATCATTATATTTCTTTATATTCTCAAATATAAAAATTGCTCTCTGTATTTAAGGTCCTGTGAAGGTCACGGTCCTTGAGGTCCTTTTACAGTAAAGTGAATGATCCAGAAATGCCACGTTTGAGCGATGTATATTAACTATGTAATTATATTTAAATTATAATGTAACGTTTGAGAGATGCAGTTTATCAAAACTGTAGACAAACATGCTGCATTCCAAATTCCACTAAGCTCCTTCTTGCGTAACATCCTGAATACGTAACTCACTTTAGAGCTCCAGTCCACATCTTGTGAGATTTATATTTAAAACCAAGCACTTGACTGATTCGTAGTGGTTTAGTTCATGTTCTGATGGATGAGTGGAGCAGGCAGCTGGTCATGTTAACCTGTTGCTGACCCCAGCTCATTTCCGCATGCATATACACACGCGCACACACTGGTTTCTGTACTGTATCGAACCCTTTTCTGCTCTGCACTAATGACTTTCTCTCCATTTATATCAAATGTTCTTTCATATGTTTGTATTCTGAGGCTGTGCACGAGTAGCAGTGTAGCACCTGTTTATGAACTGACGTTCTGTTTGGACAGGGCTTACTCTCTGTTCTGTTTATGTCAAGTTTTTCATCTGTAAACGTAGCAAGGCATGCATGAACCGTCGACTCGGTCAGTCCTGGAGTCTTGTATCTATGCGCTGTCATGCATGTTTAATTGTGAAGTGTATGATGGCACTTGGTTAGACAAACGCTGGGCTCTTGTACTTGGGCTAATGACCTTCTTGTGGAGTTGCCATGACGTCGTTCTCAATAGTGCTTGTATTTGTGTGTAATAATTGCCAGTTTGGGCAGTAAAGGCGTTTCCGTGGCTTCAGTTGGGTTTGGAAACGAGTCGTCTCAAACGGCTAAGGCTGTGCTGTGTCGGAGATGCTGTGAGCTCTGCGTTTATATTCAGTCTACATGAGCGTAGGGGTTTGTGTGACTACATGTAAAGGACACAAGCTCTGGAACTAATGTGTGAATATTACAGTCTCGTTCATTATCGAGGAAATGCCACGGTTGAAACTGAACTTTGATCTTATAAGGAAAAGATTGCGAATGGTGTCAGCAATAAAACTGATCGAGCCATGGGCAGTGTGTGTTTTGTTTTAAGTCACTTTGTTTACCATACTGCTGCATGTTGTCTTAATGTCTGCCTAATGAATTCGGTTGATGGTTTGAAATTGGCCAGGGCCTAAGTAATCGGGCAGTTAACACTTAGTTGAATTCCATTTATTCGTCGTCTCTGGGACAAAACTGCTTCAGAATGACCTTGTTAAGTGAATCTTTACTCTCCAAATGCTGAGAGGGGAAATCTTTCAACATCCTGTTCGTTGATATGTAGATTCAGGGGTTCTCTGACTTAAGAGTTGTACATTAGAAGACCTATGATGTCATCATATTTTATAACCGTGAATAAGTGTTGTGTAACCTTAATTGCCAACAAACTTAAGATCCTTCTAGTATTACCCTTAATTACAAAATAGTGCATTATGGTCCAATTTATTTAAAACTAGATGCATCAATTGCACTTAAAACACAATCTTCATCAGCATCATAAACAGGATTTTAAAAGGTTTAAAATACCGTACGTGAAATGAATTCTGGATTAGTGAAAGCGTTTTGTTTTCTATTTATATCTAAAGTTTTATACATCTAATTCATGTTTCCGTCATGGATAGGGCCCTACTTTAAGATCCAACAGTGGTGGTCACCGTTGAATAAAGACAAATCTGGAACCTCTAATAATTGATCATATTTTTAGATGAGATGATGTAATACTTTAATCTCTTAGTTCTGTCTGGGTAGAGTTTGTTTACCCCCTTTGGTTTATCGAGTTTGCTTTGTTTGTGCACAGCAGCGCTGATGACAAATGTGACCAACAAATAAGGGAAGCTTAAAACTGTGAGGTTGGCATCCTGCACAATGCTTGTTTGTATAAATTTGAATGATACCACAGATAATCATTCAGTGAACAAAATGGGAGCTATAGCTCTGTAAAAAGTTACAGATTAGATATGTATTTGAACCTCTAACCTGTATTGCAGGTTGTAGTTTCTTCTGGTCTTTACAGTCTGTAATAATCATTTCACATGCTGCTTTCCTGATCTGTTCTTGGTTAGGCTGCGTGTATTTCACACGCATTTATCTCAGCCCAGACATGCGGATAAGACCCTCTTTCAGTTTTGACTTGAGCCCTCGATGTTGACTGTGCAATAGTCAATACGATCTAATAGTACAGTAGCTTGCTATCTTTTTTAGGATGAGGCTTAATCTCGAATATCTTTTTTTCTTTCTTTCTGTTTTAACATGACTCCACTAAAGTTTCTTGAGTGTCAGCTGACACTGATCTTAAAGTCATGCATACAGTAACCAATCCTGTTCTGCAAGTTTAGGGTTCCAACTTGCAGGAACCAGTGTGATGACAGTGTGCCATGAAACAGTTTGTGGATTGTGTTCCTGTTTCTTGTCTGATGTTTATTGTACTGATCAACATCATGTCTGTATATAAGTATGTAAGGGAAATGGTGTGATCTGCTGTAGTCAGACCTTTTACAGTTTTATCATGTGCAATTCTGTAGTGTTTATTTTATAATGTAATTAATCACGTGCTGTTATGCACGCAATTGCTTTGTTGCTGACCTGATTAGGAAAAACGATATGCAGGTAATTGTATTGACCTCGATACAACTAGAAACCACTTGCAACAGGTGTCCGTGTCTCTGAGGGAGTCTCTGCGCATCCCTGTGTGTTTCTGCGTCTCCTTAATGGTGCTTCTGGATTAAAAGTGGTTAAGCCTTTCTATTAAACAGACATTTTTAATATAACACGTGCCCTGTTTTTTAAACCGACATCCTAACCCTCGTGACACTAACATGTTCCGTTCTTTTGATAGTCATTGGCTATTTCAGTTGTTGCGCTAAAATGTATATATTCATGAGTATTTATAAGTATTGTTTTTGAATTACTTGTGAATTATATTTTTATTACAAACACTTTGGCCACCACTGACGTTTGCTTAAAAGTAGTGAACAAACTGAGCTTGGAGCACTTTGAAAGTTTGTGCTGTGACCTGACTGCTTCAAACAACTGGTTTAAACAGCAGAGAATGTGGAAAAGGAAAGGACTGGATAAAGGAAGTAATTGGTATGTGGGGATGAAAAGCAGAAGACCACAGTTTCTCAATGTTTAAATGTAAGTGTATATGCAAATCAAGACCTAATTCTTTCCCTCACAATTTCCTCTCTCCAGTCAAGGGCTCACGGCCAGGCAAGAACGTTCAGCTGTCAGAGAACGAGATCCGCGGCCTGTGCCTCAAATCCCGCGAAATCTTCCTCAGCCAGCCCATCCTGCTCGAGCTCGAGGCTCCACTCAAGATCTGCGGTAAGCGAGACTTCCAAAGAGACAGAACTTTTTTCAAAGCGACGGCTTTATCAGCTGCTGCTCTGAGCAAACGCTGTGGAACAGCTGCGGCCATCGCTGGCTGGGAAGAGTAAACACACAGGGATTTTACTGCAGGCCTGATCCTCGGTCTGAGCTCTTAATAAACCCTGCGGCGTGCGTTGCTTTGGTGACACCGCTTTCTGGTAAACACTGAACAGATTCGATGATGGAAATAGAAATCTGCAGCCATGTAATGCTCTAATGGAAAAGGCAGACCTGTAAGCCGTTTGCTCCGATTGTAAATCTACCGCTGGAAGTTGACTTTAAAATCAAGTTTAAACATCTCCACTTTTGTATAGACAAAAGTTTTTGGACACCCCTTCAACCTGTTGAGCTCTTAATGTTCCTAACAATTCACTTTTAGACCAGGCTAGAGCGAGGCATAAAATCCAGAAAACACAAGGGTAGCAGGTTATGGTCAGCACTAATCAATCAATATAGGCGGAGTTTATGTCTCATTGTGAGCGCTGTACTAACGTTTAAACTCTTGCTGTACAGGTGACGTACACGGTCAGTATTATGACCTTCTGCGGCTCTTCGAGTATGGAGGATTCCCTCCCGAGAGTAACTACCTGTTCCTGGGTGACTACGTAGACCGAGGAAAGCAGTCGCTGGAGACCATCTGCCTCTTGCTGGCCTACAAGGTCAAATACCCCGAGAACTTCTTCCTGCTGCGCGGAAACCACGAGTGCGCCTCCATCAACCGCATCTATGGCTTCTACGATGAGTGTAAGGGGCAAATAATAAAAAAAAAAACCCGCTTAATATTACTGACTTACCAATAAAGACAGTGATCCCAGAGAAACCATGTTATCAAACAAACTCCTCTGCACAGTTCCCTCATGGCTGAATAAGTTAGTTAACACACCCTTAAGGTGTGTGTTTTAACTTTAAAAGAAGCCGGGACGTGTCACACATCCAAACGATGAACTTGACTCTCTAACAGCAGTAGGTTATAGGCCCGTGTTCAAATTAATTTGTTTCACGATGTTTCATTTCTAATGCAGAAAGATGTTTGTTTCCCTAGGTAAGAGACGATATAACATTAAGCTGTGGAAGACCTTCACAGACTGCTTCAACTGCTTACCTGTGGCTGCCATTGTAGACGAGAAGATTTTCTGTTGCCATGGAGGTAAGGCCATCATCGGTTTTGATCTAGCTGTTTGTTTTTAGGCCTGTGATGGAAATTTGTTTCATCTGTGCTGTAGATTTGTGAAAGACAGTACTTGGTGCTAAATACTTGCTGGCCACTTTATTAGGTACACCCTTTTTTCCTTGAACTGATCATGTCTTGAACCGCTCGTCTCCTTCAGGTCTTTCTCCTGACCTTCAGTCTATGGAGCAGGTGCGACGTGTTATGCGCCCCACGGACGTGCCGGATCAGGGGCTGCTGTGCGACCTGCTGTGGGCCGATCCTGATAAAGACGTGCTGGGCTGGGGAGAGAACGACAGGGGTGTTTCCTTTACCTTCGGAGCTGACGTTGTGGCCAAATTCCTGCACAAACACGACATGGACCTCATATGCAGGGCGCATCAGGTGCGCACTTGTCACCCATCACATTTATGCAGAGGTCCTGCTCTGAAGATGACTTTCCAAGCGCGAGACTTTGGCTAAGCTTCTTTGATTGTCTCGCCTTTCCACAGGTGGTGGAAGATGGATACGAGTTCTTCGCTAAGAGGCAGCTGGTGACACTCTTCTCTGCTCCCAACTACTGTGGAGAGTTCGACAATGCCGGGGCCATGATGAGCGTAGACGAGACCCTCATGTGCTCCTTCCAGGTGAGTGTGTGCCTGTCCCTGTCCCACTGTTTCTCTCTTGCATTCTTCGTGTCTCACATGTTCTCATTTTTTCTCGTTCTGTTTTTCTGTTGTGCTCTTCTATTTGTCTCACTTGTTTGTTCTTGCATTTTTTTGTATTTTCTTCTGTCTTGTATGCTTTTTTTTTTGTTTGCGCGAGCTCTTTGCCTTTCTCTCTCTTCTCCTTTATTCACATCTCTCTCTCTCTCTCTCTCTCACACACACACACTCACACACACACACACACACACACACACACACACACACACACACACTGTGTGTGTGTGTCTCTCTTTCACCTGTTCTTTGTGTCTCTCTTGGTCTCTCGCCTATTCTTTGTGTCTCTTGCTCTCTTTTATTGGCCGTCACCAGACTAAACATAATATCTTTCTTCCCACGTCAGATCCTGAAACCGGCCGATAAGAAGCTGTATTCTTACGGAGGAGGAGGAGTGGGCTCAGGGCGTCCAGTAACTCCGCCTCGCAACTCGGCCAAGGGGGGGAAAGCCAAGAAATAGCACTCGCTGGATCCTCTACCCCCTCCTCCTCCCCACCCTAACTGCCCCCTGCCCCCTGAATCTCTACCTCCCTGCTGCTTCCCTCTCTGTCACCAAACAGCTCCAAACAGTACCCAGGGTTCAAATTTTCTCTCTCTTTAGCATTCTTTTCTTTCTCCATCGATTTAGTACGAGTGTGCGTGCGTGCACAGTAACGTGAATGAGCGTGTGAGCTTCTGCTGTTCTTCCCTCCGTTCATCCTTCTGCCCGAAGAGCAGATAGGGGAGCCTGTTGAGAGACCATTTCCAGGCCCGGGCCTTGTGCTGTTTCAATGCTGACCATGTGACTGCACGTCCTGTTCAGAGCCAGTCTGACTATGAACTGTAACACACACACACACACACAACCTTTGACAGATGGTGTACGTACATGGAGATACTGGATGTGCAGTGAAGCTGGCAGAGGGTGGAACCCAACACAGGTGCAGAATTTCCATTTAGAGAACCAGATTTCAGAAACAATCGTGTTAACTGTTTATTTTTTCCTTTTATTTGTAGATGAATCATGACGAAAAGCTTTGAACTTTCATGCTCATTTTGTGTTCTTTGTTCTTTTTTTAGTCTCTTTTTTGAGAGTCAATTATCAATAAAGAGAACTGTTTATTTAAACGCTGCGTCCCTGTCCATCTGTTAACCCTCCTGTGCTCTGAGCTACCTGCTGACTCCGCCCACAGCTCACCTTCCATATGCAGGGGTTTAGTAAAGCCCCACATGTTTGATCTTCTGAACGATGAAGTGAAGGGTAATCAGCATTAAAATCAGTCGCTTTTTCTTTAATTACAGTGATTTTACTAATGTTTTTAAAAATAACTAACTCTCAACCAGGGGCTGCAAAATTTACAAAAATGTGTATTTGATTAGGTTTTTTGTTGGTGTATGTTTGGTAGGTTGTATTTTGTTGTTGTTTTTTTAGGTTAAAGTACTTTTAGTAGTCTTTGATCAGTACTTCATTAGTGTTTGCTTGGGCCCTTTATTGTTATTTTATCAGTACTTTGTGTTTTTAGTTTTTTTTTCTGTACTTTTATTGTGTGGTTGCTGTGTTTAATTTGCACTTTATTGGTTTGATCACTTCATTAGGGTTATTTTAGTGTTTGGTCAAATTATTAAAAAACTTGTTTGATCTGAGCTTTTGGTGTTTTGTTTGTACTTTAGGTACAAATTTGTGTTCTGTGCTTCAGTGGTATTTTATTGGTTCTTGGTGTTTGGCCACCTGTATGATCTTTGTACTTTTATCTATGCTTTGGTATTTTAGGGGTGTTTGATATGTGATGGTGTTTGGTCACTGATCTGTTCTCGTTTTTAATTGGTGTACTTCAGTAGTAGAGTACTTGAGTGGTGTATTACTTTTACATTTCCAGGATTTAGCAGACGCTCTTATCCAGAACGACTTACAACTGATACGGTCTTACAATCCAAGCAATTGTGGGTTAAGGGTCTTGCTCAAGGACCCAACCATGGCAGCTTGGCAGAGGTGGGATT
>JAVSBV010150687.1:0-15338 GCA_033117975.1 Parotocinclus spilosoma
TATATATATATATATATATATATATATATATATATATATATATATAAACAAATTGCAACACAATACAACTGACTGCAAATGTCTGCATCCTTATAGTGTATACTGGGAAAAAGTAAAAGGTCCCTGTATTTTACAGTTAATCAGTTACGGTTATTATCTATAAGGGGCCAATAATTACAACCAGAAAATAACACAAAACAAACAGAAATGGCTTTCAAAGTGTCAATAGTATGACATAAATGTTGCCATGACCCCGACCTTTAAATTTGGCCGGGCATCTGGCATGAGTTATTACACATGTCAAGAAAAAGCTACACCAAGTGATCTGGAAGAGCAGATATAAGTGCAGAATATTACAACTGAAACAATTTGCAGGCTGCTCTAATGAAAAAAATTGCCTACAGGCAGTTGTATAAGCAAAGGGGTGATATTAGTTATTAAACAATATTTGAAATTCAGATCAGAAAGGAGATACAATATTTCTCAGAAAGATCTGATCATAAACTATTTGAACATTGTATTTGCCATTATAAAGGAATATTTGTGCATTTTAACTCTTTGCTCTAGTCAAAGTTTGTCATTTGTGGTGTTAGTGGTTGTGAGGTTTTTCTCATACAGTTACTTACCTACAGTATATTCATTCATTACATATCATACCAGCTTTATCTAGTTTAGGTCCACAAGTTTGAGCTTTACAGGGTGCAAAGAGGGAAATAACCTTATATAGGTGCTGTATCATGGAAATTCCTGAGAGGTCTTTGGAATGCGGTAAATAGAATACTCCCACACCGGGAGAACATGACAAATCTACACAGGCAGAGTCTGGGCCTGGAATTGCACCAGGATAAATACAGTGGGACACTTTACGTCTTTGGAATGTGGCCGAAAACTGGAGTACCTGAAGGAAGCCCACACAGGCACAGGGAAAACATTCTAACTCCACACATTTCATAGAGGCAGTGGCCATACTGGGATTTAAACCTGGGTCTCTGGAGCTGTGAGGCCACATGAATAATGATGCTACTCTTTGCCTTAATTATTTAAAATGCATGTTGTAAATATTTTTTTAAAATAAATAAGCATTTTTGAAGAGTTTAGATGCAAAACACTAAATGTCATCTCCGTCAAAAATGTTCTCCACGCTTAGTATATGTAAATCAAATAATTCTTCTTTAAATAATGCTAGATACCACTTTTCCTTTTGTGTATTGTCTGTTCGCTCTATTTCCTTTTGTGTTTGTCTGTAAAAATAAATGCAATGGCATTGTAGTTATTCTACAATATAAAATATTCTATATATAAAATATTTTATCCTGTATTTAGGTATTTTGCCTTCTACTGCTGAGAAATGGTGGGATTATCTGATGTTCAGATGATGTCATCATCATTTTCAGTGTTTCCAGTTGCATCTTTAAAACTTTATTGTCTGTATAGAAGAAGTGGATTTAGAAAAAAATATACATACAATTTTTGAATTTAGCCGGTTTTGATGCAAAACAAACAAATATTTAAATTAGTAAATTGGTTGAAGGTACATTTCTGAAAAGAATACTTTTTTCAACAACTAATAACAATTTCCAACTAATCAACTAATAACAATAACTCTTCATGTAAGCCATTACCCTAATTTTGTTGCACATTAATGTAATTCTGATTTTCCAGTGAACATTTTTCGCCATTTTACTGTATTACGGTTTTGTTTATGAAAGCTGAAATGTTATTCAATTCTCAATTCACAGTATTTGTTTTCAATTTCTCAATCATATACCCCCACCTTGTCAAATGTATAACCCCAAGTAGGACAGCAGCATAGTATGTACTCTCTCAAATAAAAGGCTCTGATTACTTATTTTTTGGTGGCAGATCTGTAAGGAGAATCAGAGTGTGCTACATGCTAAGCTTAAGTGTATTCAATATTAGTGTCAGCTCCTTAGTCAGTCAACAGTTATTGCAGATACAGCATCAGAGAGATAACTCCTTATCTGTTCCCCCTTCCCAGCCTCAGACATGGCCTACTGTATTCGTTAAGCAATGAAACAAGCAAAGGTGTAATTGATTTTAAAGATCACATTTGAAGAGCAGGTTTAAACGTTAAAGTATGTTTCACACATGGCACACACAAAATGAAAGTTCAATTGAAGAGAGCCGTCTCAATATTTACATTATTAAGCATACAATTTTATGCAGTAGGCTTTGTATGTTTGCATTTAACAGGTGCCCTTATCTACAGCTAATTAGAGCTAATACAATTTTACAATCCATGCAACTAAGGGATTAAATATCTATTCAAGGGTGCAATAGTGGCAACAGTAATACAACTTGGACTCGAATCCTCAACCTTATGGAGAGTAGTCCAGTACCTTAATGACTGCACCACCACCACCACCACCACCAATGCAATATTACAATGTACCATCCCAACAGACATCTTTTCCAATTAGTATGTTTTTTTTTTCTCAAGCCTAGGGGTTTAAATCTATTCCTATTTCTATTTCACTTTCCATTTTAAGTAGCATTATCTACCATTTTATTAATTTGTCTTGAATGCCTATTGATTTATTGTCATGTCTTATTTTTTTGTTGTTTTCTCATAAAGCACTTTAAACTGCATTCCTTTTATTTTCTATAGCCAACCAAATCTGTCAGACCTAAAACGTCAGATGAGATCTCACACAATATTTGCACAATGTTTTAATTCTTTTATCGTGTCCAGCCAAATCAATATACTGTCACGAAGACGCGGGGTTAACGCGGCATTCAACGAGACAAAAAGCACAAAAAGGCGGACATAAATGCAAGTGAGTTTATTGTACAGTGCAGAGAGAACGGTGTATATACAGATTAGGCCATAGGTCGGAGACAATACAGACAATACAGCTGAAAGCGGGTCTTGCCCTGAAAGAAAGGAGAAAGAGTAAGAGCCCCTTGTGGAAGCAGCCCTGGATTCCGCATTGGGCACCAGAGTGATTGCCAACAACAGTTCAGCAGGCTTCGTCTTGGGTCCTGGGGAGTTCACAACCTCAGGGGTTGGGAT
The DNA here is from genome assembly GCA_033117975.1 of Parotocinclus spilosoma. Taxonomy (NCBI): domain Eukaryota; kingdom Metazoa; phylum Chordata; class Actinopteri; order Siluriformes; family Loricariidae; genus Parotocinclus; species Parotocinclus spilosoma. The sequence goes on from JAVSBV010150687.1 coordinate 3,035, forward strand.
GGCTATGGCTTCGATCGCGAGATCCGGCTCTGGGTCAGGTGCAGGAACAGCATCAGGGCCAGAATGGGCGTATCACTGATACCTCAGGAGCTGGAGCCACCAAGGTCCAAGCAGACATGGTAGCCAGGGTCCTGTACATACACCTCAAGGTCTGGAGGAGATTAAGGGAGATCTCCTGCATGTGAGCCAGGACGTCCTGGTAATAACTGGCACAGAAAGAGGTCTGTGTCATATCCGGTGTCCGTAAGCGTGGGGATAAGGAAACGCAGCCGGGAAAAAAAGGGAAAACTCAACTCGCTACATCCTAGTCCGAGACCGGTTATTCTGTCACAAAGACGACGGTTTAACGCAACGTTTGGCGAGACAAAAAAGCACAAAAAGGTGGACCTAAACGTAAGTGAGTTTAATGTACATTGCAGGGAGAACTTTGTATATACAGATTGCGCAACGAAAAACAACACGGCAAACGGGTAACTAGAAAAACAAGCAAGGCACTTCAGAAAGAGGTAACGCTTTGGAAAGCGAGGAGAGGAGGCCCTAGAATAAAGAGAAGTGACCTTTTTAAGGAGCCGGGAAACGCGATGAGATGCGTAGAATAGCTGAGCGAGCTTAATAAGAGAGAGAAAGAAAGAGAAGCCGGCGAGCAGAATAAATAGAGGAAGAAAAAGGTTGCGGGAGCACCACCCACAGGCTTGGAGGTAAAGCTAAAAGAGAAGAGGAGAAGAACAGAGAAGAAGCTAGAATGGGAGACGGCTGTCCGACGTGGTAGAGTCTCATCTCATTGTGACATATACATGCAAAATTTTCCCCCTAAAATGAATAGCCTCTTGCTGTAAGCGGTAAAAAAATATTTAAATAAAATAAAAACTACTATAAAGCTACTTTAAATTTTATATAGATATATGTGTACATTATAGTGCTGTGTTCACTACTATCACTGCTGCTGATTATCTATAAATTTTCTCATTGTGGGACTAATAAAGGATTACTTTATGTTATAACAAACTATAGAAAAGTGTATATATTGTATATATTGTATTACGCTGTGTATTTATCATACACAATATGTCTGTGTTCAGTCTAGGCTAAAACATTCTTATTTACTCAGGTTTTTAGTTAGATTTAGACTGGGACTGCATAGTTCAGGTTGGCTCTTGCCTCTTGGCTGTGTTAACTTCTGGTTCTCCCTTTTTAGCTATGCTGCTATAGTTAGTGCTGCCGGAATTTCATGCTGCACATGGCATCAGTGATTGATAATAGACTCTGTACTCCTCATCCATAAGTAACTACATTTTCTCTTTTCTTCTAAGAGACCAGTTCCACCACCACACACTTGGATGTTCCAACACCTCATCATCACCAGAGTGCAGGAACTTCCTCCATCACTTAGTCATCAAGAGATGATGTGCCTCCTAGGACCTCCCACTGAGGATTGATTCCTAAACTTTCATGTTATTTTATTTTTTAAAACATCATATATTTGTGTTTGTAACAACAAACAATTTCATTTATTGACAAAAACTCTGTTTTAACCTGTTAAAACAGGTAACCTGTTACTAATTAAACATGTTAAAGTTACAACCTGTTGTGTTGGACTATTGTAATTAACATGTATTTGCACTTACTTCGTGGCTTGGAAGTCACATAGTTTTCAAAAACAGTTTACAGAAATAAATGTAATGTAAAATATGGTTAAATTTGTTACCGCTGGTTACTTTGGGCACAAATTAGTTGCAAGGCACTTATTGTCATGTATTGCAAAATTTGTATTATGTGACTATGTAATACATAAAAATAAAAGTAATCGGAATTACACTCAATATACAGCCTTTTATTCAGATAACTTCCTGTAGGCCAGTATGGGGCCATATTAATTGTACATGATATTTGCGAACAATTAGTATTCATTATGCGGCATTCATGCATCTGACTGAGAGTTTTCAGGAAAGTCCTTTTTACCTGTAATTTACGTGCAGTACTTTTATAAAGGTTTCATGAATGAGGCTCCTTGTATTTATTTTGTTTGTGATTATAAAATTGTAAATTAAATAGGACCGGACAGTATCTGCATTTATTGCAATATCTATGTCAAGTTTTGTTTAATAAACAAACAGATAAAAGATTCTGTAGATCATAATGTGTAATGGGTGAAAAAATGTTTTTGGAAAAGATTAGGTGTATTATCGCAAGAAGCCAATGGAACGTGTATAGCTTTTTTCATATTACTCAATATACAGTATAATAAAACAGAAAAGCTGCCTTTAGAGATGTCTTCCAAATATGAGCGGTACCAGTATTACACTGGATCTTTTACTGACTGGAATTAAGCAATGCACTGTTGTATTATTTTGCACACTTATTTATTGTTGTAGTATAAAAGTGTAGCCTAAGAAAGCTAAAATTTTTATTTTGACACCATGGAGGTCTGTTATTTAAAATATGATTTGACAATTTCTTTCTTGCCATTGGTCTTCAGTTTAGTTTTTTTTTCATTAGTTTCTAAATGACTAGTAAAAATTACTAGTCGTGCAAACCCTACTAAAAGGGCGTATAGCCTAACTATTGTATTTAATTTTATTTTATCCATAATTCAATTAGCTTTCAAACCCTAAAAGCATCCAACTTTGTGGTTTTAAGTAAAGAAAAAAAACACATCTAATTTTATTTAATTTTTTTGTGTGTTCAGTGTGCTGATATAATGAGTTTAAATTACAATCCTAATTATCATGCCATATTGATGAGGTTGTGATGAAAATTTACTCTTGCATAGTAAATTGTAAGTAAAAGCTTACAAAATAACCAAAACAGCCCCACACAACCCAAAGAGTTAAGATGCAGAGAGCTAGCCAAAGCTGACAGGAGTGTAAGCTTTGATCCTCTGTGTAAGAGCATGTACTTAGATTTCCCTGGGTCATCAGAGAAGTATTAAAATGGGAACAGGTGCTTGTAGAAAACAAGGATACAGCAGCAGATGGTTGTAGACTCCTACCTCTTGAGCTTCAAGAAAGGGTGGTACATAAGGTACAAAAGCAGAGATAAAAGTAAATATATTTAAAGTTGATTTAAAATCTGTAGGTTATATGCTCAGATTTTAACTAGTCATGTATCTTATATAATCCACACTCAATGTTGTTTCACGAGAAGCAAGACAGACAATAACTATTAATTATAAGCCTCTTATTTTGCAATCACACAAGGAGTTATGAATAAGATAGGAAATAAATCAACTGTGACTAATTGATATAGTGCCATTGTACTGTCTGTTTATTCCTCTCGTGCAGTATTAAGCTGGCAGATGGGCGGAATTAAACACGACAGGCTGAATAAGTAGATGACTCATCAAAGGATCTAAAGTCCAACAGCTCAGAGTGCAAACCAGTTTGGTCTATGCAGAGTGTGATGAATAAAAGTGAGGAAACAGCATAACAATTCATAATTAAAGAGAGAAGTGACAGTTATCCGACAGTGAGACAGGAGTCACATGCTCATCAGGATTTCTGCTGCACTACAGGGCTGAAAGACTTCCAATTATAACCCCTTTGATTATATTTTGTAATTTCAACTGTTTCAATGGATTGTTTTAAAGAGGTAGATTGCTAGGCTTTTCTTCATTCGTTAGTGTTTCAGATGTTGTCACTAAGATATGGTTCTTCATTTCCAACAACAATTCACACACTTCTGCACTGTATGTGTTTTAACCTTTGTAACAACACCTCACAGATTTCATTGTCGTTATCTCTTCAAGTCCAGGTGTTTCCAACTGCTGTTTCCAGCAATTGGCTCTTAACTCTGAGCTCGAGACACTACAATATGTACAACCACATGGCAGGCAATCAGAGTTATAAGATATTTCATGCCTTGTCTGGGAAACTTCATTTTATTTGGTAATAAACATCCATTTCTGAATGTCACACCTGCAACACATTCCAATAAAAGATAGGACTGTTAGGGTTCACGCTGCAAGCCCTTATTGCGTTGTTCGCCCGTGTGTTATTTTACCCCAATTCCTTAGTGTTGTGTTTTCGTTTTCATCCTGCGCCATTCACGGCTTTTGTTTTGATTTACCGCAGTGATCTGTTGGTTTGTATCTTTTCTTATGCACCTGCTTTTTATTTTTAGTTTAATTAGTTTTGTTATATGAGCCGATTGAGCATGTCTGTGTTCTCCGGCTCATTACCATAGTCCCTGTGTTGCGTTACGTTTTGAGTGTTCCCGTTGTTTGTGCCCGCATTGTTTTCTTTGGTTTATTTTTGTAGTCCGTTTGGACCCCAACACTTGTCTCTCCCCGGAGCTGATGGCGCCCGGGATACGAGGCTGGAAGGGGCTGTACCCTGGAGCCGCAGCTTGAATGGTTTGCATTTGGGTCTGCGGCCGATCCTGGCCGCTAGAAGCCGCTATAGGGTCACTATTGGCGCCAACCTCTGTATCTGGCGATAAAGGCAGCCCCCTGGATCCTCGGCCATACAAGGCCGTCTTTGGATCCCCGGCTCTTGAGAGCCGTCCTTTATTTCTCCCCCTTTTTGTCCTTTTACTTTCTTTCTGTTCAGGCTGTTTTTAGTTTTCTGTTTCTTTTCCGTTTTATGGGCGCGTTGTTTGGCCCCCGGCATGGACGCCGTCCTGGACCCTCTGGCGCGGAGACATTATGGCGGTACTGCGACCCCCACTGTCGCCGTTGGGACACGCTTCGCTCCAGCCCGTTCGCGAACCCCTGGGACCCCTTCGCCCTGGACCTCGACTTAACAGACCCCAGCAGACCCTCAACGCCCAGGCTGTTCGCGGACCCCTGGACAGCAATGGAGTGGGCCCCTCGGCCACACCACGGGACTCTGGACTCTACGCCCCACCGATCTCTTGTGTGGACTATTGTCACTTATCATTTAAATGCCTGATATATGTGTGTTTTAGATAATAAATGTTCATATATATATATATATATATATATATATATGTTACATATAAAAATTCAGAAGTGCTGGAGTTGGACATAGGAAATATATGAAAAATATCTAACAACAGAGCTTTTTGGTCTGGCTCTGACTAACACTGACACTGCTTAAAAATGTTAAAGGGACACTTTAAAAACATACCGCACCTCAATGTGGAAAAAAAAATCATGCAAGAGTATTACCGTATAGAGGGTAGAATTCAAAGACATCCAGAAAATCAAAGTGAAAAAATTATGCAGCACAGTAGTCAATTTAGCTGAAATTCCATTACAGCACCTCAGAATGGTACACAGTAGTTTGTATGGATTCCACTTCTATGCATACATAACTTTGGGTGAGTAGGGGGCAAGACAATGGTATCAATTCCTTCATCCTTCAAGAACTGACACCATATTCTTCCAACATGATGACAGGCTTCATTGAACAGTCTTTATTTGTCATGTTTTATGCATCATAGTTTACAGTGGTATGAACAAATATTTCTTGTCATCAGTCTTGGTCATAAAATGTACAGAAATTATAGGATTCTGTCTGCCCTCACCAGCCCACACATATAAGTGCAAAGCAAAGACCTAGTAAGATTTCTTAAAGTAAAAATGGCTTACCTCATTGGCATTTATTTTTTTTTGCTGAATTTCAGCATTTACATCTCATATTTTATACATTTTGCCTAGTTTTTAAAAAAATATTTTGGCTTTTATTGAGTTTAAAATGCTTTAATTGCACATTTCTTACTAGTTTTAAGACATTTAAGTGCAAAGCAAAGGCCTAGATAATATTGCTTATTTTAAGAACAATTACTACGTAAAAATTGCTTACCCCAATTGCAGATTTCTTTGCTTAATATAAGCGTTTACATCTCATATTTTGTACATTTTGTCTAGTTTTGGGAAATTGATTTTGGCTTATATTGAGTTTACAATGCTTTATTTACACATTTTCTAACTAGTTCTAAGACATTTAAGTGCAAAGCAAAGGCCTAGCTAATACTGCTGCTACTGCTAAAGAAATCTCACCAAGTAAAAATTGCTTACCCCATTGGCAGATTTATTTGCTTAATACACGCATTTAGATCAAATTTTTTATACATCTTATCTAGTTTTTGGAAATTGATTTTTTGCAGTGTGCCCGCTTCGGTTGGTTGAAAACCAGAAGCTCCACCACATTCTGGACCATCTAAATGCCTTACTGCACAGGCTGGGAGGCCAGTTAGTACGGCATTGCAGTAGTCGACGTGGGAGATGACCAAGACTTGTACCAAGAGTTGGGTAGCCTGCTGTGATAGGAACGGTGTGATAGGACCGAGTGACTGAGGCAACATGGGCTGTGTAGGACAGTTGGTCATCAATCATAACACCCAGGTTCCTAGTCACCTTTTTACTTAACAACAATGGTCTGCATATCAGCATTGCAAGGGGAAAGAAAAAAAGAACAAAAAGAACAATGTTTCTCATCTGCAGTTTGCTAGTTTACAAGGACAAGACAGAAGAATGTTGGAAACAGGTCCTGTAGACTGAAATAGAACATTTGGGTACAAGTGAAAAGCCCTATGTACGCAGAAACTAAAACACTACATTCCATCATGAGAACCTTATTTTATCTAAGAAAAATGGTTTAGGTATAATGGTTTGGAACAGAATGCCAATGGAACAATGATTTCTGAAATATACCAGCAAAAATGTCTGGACATCTCTACATGCCCTGCATACCAAGAAGAAGTTGATCATGCAGCAAACAATAACAATAAGCATACTAGCCATTTTATTAAAAATAGTTAAAAATTTATAATATTTATGATTTGGAATGTGCAAGAAAACACCACTGACCATTATAAATGCTTGGGGAAGACCTAAAGCAAGTCAACAGTTACCTAAAACATATAGTTGCAGTTATTTCTACACAAGAAGACTACCCCAGATGGTTCACATAACTTTGCCACTTACAGCTATATCACACCGAACAATTTTCCTAAATAAATAAATCACCAAGTATAACATTTTTTCATTTGTTTAATTAGGTAAGGACTGTTTGTTTTCTGTTAGGACTGTGTGGAAATCTGACAATGTTCTGTGCCAAATTTAGCCGGAAATACAGAACATTGGAAAGGCTTCACAAACGTTCAAACACTACTTTACGTCTTGTTCTTGTAAACAAAAACAAACATATAATCTTGCTTGCATGGTCCTGAAAAGCATATAACCACTTACCAGAAACAATCAAGTACTTCTGCTCACAAAAGGGTGAGAAAAAACATGTTTACCCAACTGTTCCTACATTTTCATGATGAGCTATGGACATAACCCCTTTAGTACCCGACCCTCCCATAGCTCCTGCTGGTCTGGAGAGATAGATACACAGCTTGCATCACTCAGTCTAGTGGTTTGACTGGGACAGCAGCCCTGGCAAGGACACTAAGATCAGCCCTTGTGCAACCCGAGGCCAAGACATTGTTTGAACACCTGCCCTAAGCTCTCAGGAGTGAACTGCATTATGGGGAGGGCTTGTTACTCCCTGCTGTCAGCAAAGCTGAACATGCTAGATGGGGCCCCACAAACAGCACATATACTGACCACTAAAGAACTGCAGACGATGCTTATAGAGTCCACCCAACACTGTAAAGAATATTTGGAATATGGCTATATTGTTTATATGATGTTAAATGGGTACCTTTAACTTACCTTTTTCTTATCCCTCATGGAGCCCTTGCCTCTCACCATGATCTTGCATCCTGTCTCAGCCTCCAGCTGCTTGGCTGTAAGCCCCCGCGGGCCTAAGATCCGGCCCACAAAATTAAACTGCAACATACAAACAGATGTAACACTTAAGTCAGCAACAGCAAAACTGCATATTTTAATCAAATGCTCTCCAGTGATTCAAATAACACTATCTTGGCAAAATATTCCATCAACATAAAAATAGTATACTGGTATATTGCCATAATCTGGTGTTTAATTCAAAAGTCACAAAAAAAAGTTTATAAGGTTGTATGTTCTAATGTTAAATATTAAGGTTTTGGTGGCATTAGGTATTTGACAATTAATCAGAAGGTCCAGGGTTCAAATCTCACCACTTCCACTATTTGACCGTAGTGTTGATGTCCCTTAACCTACAGTTTCTTGGCTTGACCCTAGCAACACTGTATGAGCTGTGTGTTAGTCTGGATAAGAGTATCTGCTAAATGTTATAAACGTAACATAAACTCCATGAGATTTTTAGGAAGGCACCTTGTATGAACGAGCCATCTATACTCTTATCTCACAGGCTCATCAGATTGAGCTCTGACAATGGTGCTCAATGTGAAGTGCACATACTCTGTGCTCCGGGCTTACTGCAACAAGATAACCGCCACTGATCCTTCACCTGATCGATCAGGAATCAGAGCTAACTCTTAAACTGTCAGTCAACATGGTCAGCAGCTGTCCATCTGCAGCAAAATGTGTCAACGGAAACACTGATGTGTGAATGAGTTTGACTGGCCACCTGTAACAAAAGCAGTGTTGGGTGTTCTAAGTGCTAAATCAAGTTCTAAGTGCTTTCCTGTTATTTGTGGTATTTATGATACACTATGTGCTCATATGAAACGATGCTGTATCAAGACTTAACATGTTATCAGCCTCTTTCTGCTGCCTTAATGTTTTCTAACAAATGCAACACAAAAACTGTCTATGTAAACTCTCACGTGTTCAAGTTCAATTAAATCAGAGTCTCTAAATCCAATGATCCCACCAGGCTTACCAAATGAATTCCATTCATCATAAAACACATTCAATACAACATCTAACGAATTTTGAGTAAAGGTATTGGACATGCCACTCTGCCTGCTACATAATCTGTTTTTACACCATCTTATATTTTACAACTTCCTATCCTAATCAATAGTCCCCTAGGCCTGATTTATCAGTGAATCTGCCATTCAGATTATGTTTTCACATGACTAACCAGCACATAATTGACTGCTTGCTAAATGCAGACTCTGAACAGCAAGTTCACTGATTAAAAATCAGAAGAGGTTTGAATATGCACAAACACGTACATCTGAATCATAGTGTTTTACTTTCAAGAACAAGAACTAGACAATTTTACAGTGACTAACACTTTTAGTTCATTGCATTTTCTTCACCCCATGTTCTTAAGTTCAGATAAACAAAAACCATGCATTTGGATGCCAACTCAGAGCATCGTTCTGCTGTAATTAAGTAAATTATGGGTACTCAGGATATCAATGCAAGTCCTTTTTGTCTTGTGTAGTCAGATTTCCAAGGTGCCCTTGGAAAAGGGAGTAATCAGGGGAAACAATGTTTGTACACACGGACAAAGTAGTACTGCCGCAACCTATCATCTGTAACATACCATAAAACCAGAGTGAATTCCACATGTCCACTGTAAATTAGCCATCTTACAAAACTTGTGCATTTTATAGCACTGGCCATTTGACTTTTTTATATTATTAAATTTCATAATAAATTATAACAGAAAATAAAAACTTTTAACATCTAGACATTGTGGCTATAAACAGCTGGTCAACTCCATATCAGTCAGTGTTTCAGATCCACAAGCTTTCCCTATGGTCGTAACATAGGGACCTTAGTGTATTTTCTTTAGTTTACTTTCCTCAGTTTAATTAATTATTTAATAAGTTTTACAAGTTTACATAAATCAAAAATGCATTGCCATTAGGGATTTTGTGGATAGGGTAGTGTTCCACTTGTGTTTTCCTGTGAAAGCAGCCTCTAAAAGACGATGTGATAATGGAAATGTCCAGTCAGCATCATGTTTCACAGCAGGACAATTCTAGTTAAGAGCATCTGAAATTAATTAGACTGTATATTTTAAAGTGACAGAATCAGAGAGCTGTATACTTCAAGTGGCTGATTTCTTGTGGCTCAGCAAAATTGTGTGTCCTATAAGGAAAACATCACACTTGTGCCATAGAGATCCCCAAAAAGTGAGAATATGTCACTCTACCTTGAATACATGAACAAACCAAATCCAGCCAAACCAGCTATCTAGTTATTGTTTTACTTGCCAGGTCTGTGTTTTATTTCAAGTGTATAAGTTGACACCAGTCTAGGAGGGTTAAATCTAACACGTGCTTATTTTTTTTAATTGCCATATTCTGTACACATGAGCCCAGGACTACCCAGTGCTCCTTTTGATACACAGAGAAGAGAAAAATGGTATTTATTGCACCCAGAGAGCAGAGAAAAAATTGCAGAGAAAGACACAGATGTTATCGCTGTAATCTCAGATTCCCATGAATACACTGTTGAATACATTTTGAAACATTCTTACTTTGATAGGAAGTTTTTTTTTTAAACTTTGATAAGATTTATCTTAAATGATTACTTGTAAGATAAAGTACAATTTAAATTTTATGACATTCACGAATAAAAGCAAATCTAGCAAACTTATACTGGATAATGGTGTCTTGTCCAAATCATTTAATACCATAATTATAGAAAATATAAAGGCTATCAAATGTTTCATCAAATTCACAATTATATGAGCAGTTTTGAGTAACTCACAGTAATTAAAGCAATTCTGGCTTGATTGTTAACCATTTGTAGGCCTCATATACACTGTACACTAAATTTTAAGGGTATTTCAAAATGAATGTAATGCAATTACACAAAGAAGCATTTGATTTTAGCTCCTTCTTTAAAGATAATCAGAAAAGCAAATGAAAAGTCAAGGAAAGTTGTTTGATTATGCAAATGAGATGCAAATTTAATCAATGTGATTGACTAGAAAGTGACATATCCATGGGTGTGAACAGAAGAATTTCAAACTGGACTAGAGAGCCACACATTGACTGTTCAGTAAGGGGTACGGTCACCCAAGAGTACCAAAACACACAAATAATGATGGTGCAGTTCTTGTGGGATCCTCTGTCACTGTTTTTCCAGGGCAACTTCCAGGTCAAGAGGTGTTGTGGAAGGCATTGGACAGCTTGCTAGTCGTCTTCCCAGTAAATCCCAAGCATGTTCAATAGGATTCAGGTCTGGAGTACACTGAGGCCAGTCCATGTGTTTCCTTTTTCAATCATATAACTCCCTTATATACCCCTGCTGTTACTCTCTGAAAGAGTGGCACAGAGTACTATACTTAATTATACGTCACCTAGCAATGAAAACAACAACCAAATGTGGTCTGTAATAGTGTTCCCTAAGTATAAAAGCACGTGAAGCAGAAATGTTTCTTACATGGGACTTGGTTTTATAAATATATATATATAAATATATATATATAAATATTTAAATAAATTAATAATTTTATATATAAGGGGCACAAACATTTTGAAGTAATGCTTTAGTAATGCTTAACAATTCAGGTTCCACCAATCATAAGTCATATTTTTCTCCTGCAAGAAGACATGTTCACTACATGCATATTAATGATGACTCATGATTAATTGTGTACAAATTAATGATCACCCACTCATGAAATACTGCAATAATTAGTGCTAGTTTATGTACACTTATAATAAACTGTTAAATACAACACAAAATGTGTTATTGTATTCTCCTCAAATCATTTTAAAATCTGCATGCATTTAAGCTAGTGAGGGCCTGTGATGGCCTAGTGGTAAAGGTACTGGACTATGGACCAGGACGTCCAGGGTTCACCCTGAGCAAGGCCCTTAACCCACAATTTCTTGGAAGACTGTATTAATTGTAAGTTGACATAAATAAATGACATACATTTAAATATGTGTAATAGTCTGTCAAAGCTGATTAAAAAGGCTCAGTCAGAATATGTTTTTATCTAAAATAACTATTGCTCATAGTTCAGTGTAGCAGAGCAACAAAATATTTGGAAATTTGGAAGCATTTAATGAAATGCTGAACATTATTAAACATCAAAAGGTATGAATGCATCTTGTCTTTTTTGGTCCTTCAGTTTTTTTTACCCAGAACTCTACGATATCCGAAAAAGATTATTCTCTTACCATTCTGTGCTATTTCTCCGTTTGGAAATTTACCAATGTTTACAGGAATATAAAACACATGAGGGAATTTTCTAGAGGTTTTTAGTTAACTAATTGGAGATTTACTGAACACTTCGTTTCTAAAACTGTGCACTAAGCACTGTGTTGTTCATGTGTGGTTAACCAGCATAGAAGAGGATATATGGGACAAAACACACCCTGGCTGAAGCCTGTCATACAAAAAATTGGCCGAATGTGTTTGATATTTATATTTCAAGACTTTGAGTAATATGGAGTTTACTTTTCCCCACACAGTTACACAAACCAATATGCATGGAACAGATGTTAAATGTCAACAGTTTTTATTGCGCAATCTTTTATTTATCTATATGTTATACATACAAATCTTTTGACTAACCCTGAATATATA
>JAVSBV010150696.1:0-15337 GCA_033117975.1 Parotocinclus spilosoma
AATGTGCAATTAATGAAGATTGGCCACCAGGCTGGTCCAATTTAGCCATGAAACCTCCCACACTAAAATGACAGGTTCTAGTTTCATTGTCCAACCCCTGTACATCTGCTGGTAAGTAAAAAGCTCTTGCAATGCAGAGGTTTTTAAAATAGTTGAATCCTAACTTTTCACATATAATGCTTCAGATTTTGCTGACACAATTATAAGAGAGAAGCTATGCATCAAGAAGCAAAAAACGCTGTCCAGTAAATGCTGAGACTTTTTTCTGTACAAAACACACCTGTCCATACTAAATACCCTGCCAGTGAATTACATCTTTCGTCAAATGAGTGTTAATTGTTCGTCATTTCCTTGGTGCATAAACATACACTGCTCACAAAAATCAGAGGATTACTGAACATTCAATGTGTCGCACTCTTGTCCAGTTTGACAGGCTTCTGTTCACCCTTATGAATATATCACTTGCTTCTCAATCACAGTAATTGAATTTGCATCTCATTTGGGTAATCAAACAACTTTCTTTGACTTTTCATTTTCTTTGCTGGTTATCTTGTTTAATTAAAATACATTTTTTAAATTGCTTCAAATTCATTTTAAAATATTCCCTAATTTTTGTGAGCAGTGTATATGCCACAGACACTCACAAGCTGCACCATTCAGTTTGTGCTTAATGAGTGCAGCACAATATTACAGTGATATTGTTGATAATTTCATTTCCATATATGTCATTCCCAGTATTGAATTCCACCAAGAATAATGATTAATATAGACACTGTGATAAACATTTCATTGCCGCATTTTATTAAATCTAAGAGGCAAGCCAGTGTTCATGTGTACATATATGCATTCGCAATATGCGCTGTGAAATTGCAGTAGCTTAACTAAATTGGTAATAAGGATAATTACCTTTTTTTGACCTGTAGTCTTAAAGCAATGACCAGTGCTTATATTATATGTGTTATATTATTTTCAGAACATCCTGAAATGGTCAGTTGGAGGACACGACACACTCACAGTTTTCAGCTTCACCTATATTTGTATTCTTTATTTGAGCTTGAATAAAATTGAATAAACTAGCATCTTGCATATTGCACATTTATAACATGGGCAAAGACACACTTGATATTGAAGTTTACTGATTGATTGCACTATAACTGTTGTATAATTAAACACAAATATCTATTCTACTCTGAGATGCTTATGTAAGGCACACATTCCAACAATAATTCTACTGACTGCAGGTCCCAGAGATTACAGCAAAGAGTTGCTAGCAAGCATTAGGTTTGCTTTACTTTGTGTTTGTACTTTTGCTTTTTAACAAACATATCAGATTGCCAAGATTATCAAGCCATGCCAAGCAAACTATGTAATAAATGATGTCTGCATACAGTATATACTGTTTATTTAAACTATAAAAAACATTTAAAAATTTTTTTTTCTCAGTATTATTGCACTTCATTACACATTACATTACACTCGAACCCGGGTTCAAGTTTTGGCAGTGCCTTCTGGTCATATCAGACTTCAAGTTCTATCAGTGCCTTCTGGGCATATAAGACTTCATGTAGGCACAACTGGCTGTGCATGAGGAAGGGGAGGCAATATAAAGCAATGATGCCATTGGGCTACAATAGCATACCTTCCCAGCTCTACAATGGACCGGCACTTCAGTGTCCTTTGAATTCCAGGAAATGTTGAGGAGCTCCCCACAGCCCTGACCAGGATAAATGTGGTTAATATGTACAATCTGGGTTATCACCCTAACATCCCTTTCAGGCAGCTTCCTCTTGCATCCACAGTTAACCCTGTTGGATGTGGTTCGTCGGTCTTGGTGATATGCTGACATTACCCTGGATACCGTGGCTCTTGATACATCACAAAGTCTTGCTGTATTGGTCACAGATGCGCCAGCAAGACGTGCACCAACAACATAATGTTGTGTGCATTGAAAATTGAAAAATTTTAAGCAAAACTGTGCTCTTACTTTGCTAATTGAACCTTCACGCTCTTACTGGTGCAATGTGCAATTAATGAAGATTGGCCACCAGGCTGGTCCAATTTAGCCATGAAACCTCCCACACTAAAATGACAGGTTCTAGTTTCATTGTCCAACCCCTGTACATCTGCTGGTAAGTAAAAACCTCTTGCAGTGCAGATTTTGCTGGCACAATTATCAGAGAGAAGCTATGCATAAAGAAGCAAAAAACACTGTCCAGTAAATGCTGAGACTTTTTTCTGTACAAAACACACCTGTCCATACTAAATACCCTGCCAGTGAATGACATCTTTCATCAAATGAGTGTTAATCGTTCGCCATTTCCTTGGCGCATAAACTTCAGTGTCCTGTGAATTCCAGGAAAGGTTGAGGAGCTCCCCACAGACCTGACCAGGATAAATGTGGTATAATAATTTGGCATTCAGTCTTTGAAATGCTGAGGTCTTTGACATGTATTTTCATACATGATTTGATTCTAAGCAGTTTTGATAGCCATACTAATAGAAAATGCAAATAAAAGAAATAAAAATTCCAAAGTGTCGTTACATTTACTTAATTTACTTTATTTCATTGCAGACCATGTGAACCCAAGATATATGTTTGTCTGGTCAACTTCATAAACATCCATGCTTACATTTCATTCTGCAACACATTCCAAAAAAATTGAGACGGGGAAACTTTAGGGTTATCAAGGAGGTAAAAATTAATTGCACTTCACATGTAACTGTGCAAAAAAGAACCCCCACGTTAACCATGTTCAGCAACATCTGGGATGGACCATTACAGAGGGGAAGTGTGTATTGTGGCTCACCATAGCATTACAGATGATTTTTGAAGAAATGGACACTATGTGCTCTGGATCAAAGATGATAAAAGCATCTTTTCTAGGGTTTGATTATTTAATAAGGCAATGCAAAACAAGCCAAATCAAAAAACATTGGTGTTGAAATATGCAAATCCATGACAATCTTTCTTTGAGGTTAATTGTTTTTGAACATTTTTGTCACATTTAATTGTTTTCTGGTATTTGTTGACAATTTGGAGATTACCTGCCCACCTTTACTCCTCAAAGCCTTTTTGTGCCTACTGGTTTTGCACAAATTATGATAATATTTGCCATTTTTTATTAACAAATGGAATGAAATTGACTAGAAATAAAATATGAAATATTTGCAATAAGATATATAACTAAAAATGATACATCAGTCTGCATCAGTCACTACAATAGAAAGGTGCATTCACATGCCACTTAAAAAAACCCCAAAAAACCTTTTTGTTCCAAAAGTGGCATTAACCTCTCTAGGCGGCAGAGGTACCTGGGATGGGCCAGGTGAATCAATATTCCACTTCTTTTTTGGACCCCATGGACACCATGGATATGCTCCCTACCAAAGACAAAAAAAGGACCATTTAGACATGGATATCAACATGTCCAAAAGCCAGGGTCTATTGTGGTATTAGGCTGTGTCAGTTTCCTTGGCAAAGGTCATTTACACTTATGTAATGGCATTTATGCACATTAATGCACACAAGTATATTGAGATCTAGGAGCAACATGGGTAACCTTTAAAATAGCATCTTTTCCAGGAATGTCCAGTACGTTCTTTTTAAATTAAACGACATGCGTCACACTTTCTAAGGGCATGGCTGTGGAAGTAGAGGGTATGGGTGCTGGACCGGCCTGCATTTGGTCCTGATTTGTCCCTAATAAAGTTTGAAGAATTTAGAAAATAAAAAATGTGGCAACAACAACTCCGTACTGTTGAACAGCTTAAGAGATTTTTGCAGGAGAACTGAGGAAAAATAACACCTGAAACATTTTATTGCTAAAACATTTAATGGGTTATGAGAAGAAATGGCAACATTACAAAGTGGTAAATGCTTTACCAACTTATTTTGGAATGTGTTGCAAGCCTGAAATGCAGAAATGGATATTTATAAGCAAATTAAATGAAGTTAACCAGA
The DNA here is from genome assembly GCA_033117975.1 of Parotocinclus spilosoma. Classification (NCBI taxonomy): domain Eukaryota; kingdom Metazoa; phylum Chordata; class Actinopteri; order Siluriformes; family Loricariidae; genus Parotocinclus; species Parotocinclus spilosoma. The sequence continues at coordinate 3,962 of JAVSBV010150696.1, forward strand.
CAAAAACATTTTAAAAAATCACAGGTTTATAATGTCTGCAATCTATAGTCAAAGTCAGTGTAAGAAAGACTGCCATTTTATAGTGGCTTTTTCACACTTTTCAAGCTTTTTCTGATTTGGCCGTTCATTAGTGCCTTAGTTTACGTCTATATACCTTTCACAAGACTATAATTTTATGAACACAACATCACAGTTTCAATTAAACCAAAATTGGTACTCTGATACAGACACCCCCCTCTCTTTCCCACGCTACGTATCTTATTCTTATTTAGTTCTTATTTCCATTGGTAGTACATGTATACAAAGTGGGATCTTGCTATCTACCAATCTGGGTCACACTGCCAGATCTGGGCGAACTCTGTTGGTGCTAGTGCTGCTGGTTTTACTAAGACGGGGTTTGTCCCTGATTAAGGTACCATTAGATGCTGGTGTGGATGGAGCACTAGGTGATCCTTCAGCAGGGCTGAGACCACAGGGAGCAACACCTAGTGAATGCTCATAACTCGTTCTGAGGAAGTCCTCGCTCACCTCCAAATTGTCTTGACTGTGGCGGCAGTGGCGCTCAGTGGCCAGATTGGCTGAGTTTTGCTGATGGGCCAAATGATTGGTGAAGGGCTGGTAATTCGAATGGATATGATGAAGATGATGGTGTTGATGCTGCGGATGTGATGTTTGCTCTCTTCCTGATGCTAAGCACTGATTGAAATCTGGAGGTGGGGTGCAAGTGTTAGAATCACGGAAATTGGGAGCACCTCGTACGTCCAACCCATCAGTTGTCATGGCTGCCATCGGTATGGAAACAGCTTTGCAATTTTTGCTGTTGATATTACTGTTGGATCCACGATTCTCTACATACTTTTTTAAATAGCCTTTGCATTGCTTCCAACCAAGGTGGTAGAGCTCAAGAACACTAAGAAGCAGAGACACAGCCGCTACCACTAGCATGAACACAATGAAGACGTTCTTCTCTGTTGGCCGTGACATGTAGCAATTGACTGGGTTGGGACATGGCAAAGAGTTGCAGTGATACATAGCCTCCAAAAAGATCCCATATATCATGTACTGAATAACAATAAAAACCACTTCCATAACCAGGCGTATCAAGATACTCAACACATACGTCTGTAGCAATGCTCCCTTTAAGTGAATCCTTGCTGGGCTTTCATACACCTTCTCCTTCTGCTCAAGATACTCCTTCTCAGCAACTTCTGCTTGTGCTTGTCTTTTGTGTGCCTCATGTTCCCCCTGCTCCCGCTGTCTGCGTTTCTCCTCCATGCGCACAGTGTGCATGGCATGGCCCATGTAGATTAATGAGGGTGTGGAAACAAAGACAATTTGCAGTACCCAATAGCGAATGTGGGCAATGGGAAAGGCTTGGTCATAGCAGACATTAGTGCAACCAGGCTGCTTAGTGTCACACATAAAGTCAGACTGTTCATCACCCCAAGATGACTCAGCTGCTGTGCCCAGCACCAGAATGCGGAAGATGAAGAGTATAGTAAGCCACACCTTCCCCACTGCTGTGGAATGCTCCTGTACCTCCTCCAGAAAGTTCCCAAGGAGGCTCCAGTCCCCCATGGCTCCTCGGTCTATACCAATGATTTCTCTGACTGTTAGAGAAAAAAGAAAATGACATTGTGTGGATAAGGATGATTTGATATATTGTAAAGTTGTACATAATGTTAATTTCCATTTATTGTTTCATACTCTGTGCAAATCAATTTGTTCTGCAGGTGGCACTGATACTACATAGTTCAGGCTTTAAACTGTACACAGAAAAACTGTGTTGCATTTGTTCACCAAGATTTAAATAATGCACCACATGAAGTCACATGTCATGTACCATTTGGACTTAGGCAGGGACTATTATTGAGTATGTAAACATAATGTCCTTGATATACATGCCTTGTCGTACATGCTGTAATGCATGGACATACACAGTTGGTCTGACTTCCTGAGCGCTGCACACAATTTGTAACTATTTATCTCCACTTGTCAAGCCCTGTAAGCTGAATGCAGCTTTAGTGTATGTGTCTATATAAGAGAGGATAGGCCACCATTAATGCACAAAGCTTAAAATGTTTCTAATCCTAATCTAATGTTTTCTGCTCCAGTCTGTGCAGGTGGTATAGCAAGGTGCATTCGACATAGCATGGAACAGTAATGTATCTGGAAAATATGAGCTTACAGGAGACACAACACAGGTGCTGTACTTATACTAAACATATTTTAAAGAAAACAGATTCATGTGTTTTGCTACTGTAAATTCACTTGAGATTTAATAGGCAAGATAAACAACATGTCAAATAGGGTAAAATCACCCCTGAACTTTCCTTATGCCAAATATTTAGCATTGCCTCATGTTGAATGAAACCAAATGAAACACTTGCAATATAAGGCAATACATTTTCCTGTTTTATCAGTCATGCAGTTTTTAAAATGTTTCAAAATTTGTAATATATATCTCAGCTGTACAAAGTCTGCAATGAAAGAAAATACAAGGAAATCTAAGGAACACTATGTTTTTTATCTTTTAAAAACATACATTTAAAAAACATACATAGGTTGAATCTATCTATGTTTTTTATCTTTTAGCTTTTTAGCTTTATCTCTAGTTTTTTGTGTTTTCCATACTGTCCCAAATGTTTCTGACTTTTTCTACTTTCTCTAAGATTGTATTAACTGTAAATCGCTCTGAATAAAGGTGCCAGCCAAATCATGCATTTGTAATACATGATTGAGTGTTTACTGGGTATATACCGGTACTAGTTTTGTTCATATTTTCCTTAAATAATTAAGCATATATTTATGATGACAAAGCTTGTTTAAAGTTGACATGTTGGGAACAACATTTTTAAAATGCAGCAGTTAGATGGATATGTCCATTAGGTCTGCCCCAGTGGTTTATTCTTCCCCTTTCCTCTCTGTCATTCATTGTCTACTTTTTTCAGTCTTCCTTTTTTCTTCTCTTAGGAAGCAATCTCAAACAATATGATTTCCTCCAGACACAACACTTTAGAAGAAACAGCTCTCGCAGGAGTCACAATGTGAGAGGAGAACCAGTTCTGTTTCCGATTTTCCCAGAGTGTGTGTAAGAGAGAGTGAGGTTATAGAGGGTCACTTGCTCTAGCCATATTTCAGTATGGCAAGACAATGCTCCTGACACTCTATCATACAGCCTTGCCTTATCAAGAGGCATTTATGAGGTGTCAGAGGCAAGGTCACAAGAATCTGCTGATTTCATAAAAACATGAACAAGTAGAGAACAAAACACACACACACAAACACTTCAGCTTTCTTAATAATAAGAACAATGGATAACATATACATAATGTGACAGAGGCAAAGGAGAATTGTTTACTTCTTCCAATTAGACACATGGTGGTAGTTCAAGATTGATTGTGTGGATGAGATGTACATAAAACCATGCCTTTATGATTATTATAAGCCTGCTGTATCACATACTCTAACAGTGAAACATTTGGCCAGAAATTGAACAAACGTCTAGCCTGCACTGTGATTAATGAATCCGTATTTACCATCATACCATGAAAAATAAAGTTTGCTTCATTAGTTTAGGCAGAATGTGTTTTATCTATTTTTAATGAAGCTTCAGTAATGATTAGACAACAACATATAAATAATGAATTGAAGATGTTAATCACATTTACGTAGGTAAGTAAGACACTTCTTGTAAATGTGTTTTCTTAAATCTTTTTAAGTCTTTAATATTTTCTGTAATAAATACTAGATCATGTTTAAATAATATAATGAAATGCAATGTAGGTGAATTGCAGAGCAACTGTTAGCATTTAAACTGATGTCTGTTATAAAACATGATGCCCTGGTGCTGACATGACATGGAATTTTAAGTGACTAATTGAGTGCATATATTAATGCATGCATTACTGTAAGTGACTAAGTAAAATCGAGTTTTGTAGCAAGTGACGGTAACTCACTGAGCCATGCACATACAGGGATACTGAGTAACACTGATATATGTGTAAGTGATGCAATAGAATGCAGTGCTTAGTTAATCATGCCCATATATGGAAACAAATTCCAGTGTAATATTTTATTTCCTGACAGACATTTCGGTGCAAGAAATCCTACAGTCACGAAAGGATATTTATTATATAAAATGTAATTTAAAAACGGCAGTATATCTATGATTTGTCAAAGCTTTTCAAATTTATAATACGAAGTGCATTGTTTTAGTTTTTTAATTACACTGTATCATTTTCAAATACCTTGTCTACAAATTATGTAACTCTTCTGAAAATATGACAGTTGACAAGACAAAACGTAAAATATCTTGTGTTCATACTGTCTGCAATTAAATAAAAGTCAAAGTAACTGTAAGAAACACTGCATTTTTAAATGCATTTTCCATTATCTGCCAACCTTTTCTGATTTGGGGTTGTAGGTATGCAAAGCTGGTAGAGACATATCCAAAGAGACCAATGCCTATAATTAAAGCCCCCCTGTTATTTTAGTATATTATAATTTAATATAACTTTTTAAAATAATTTTCTCATTGTTACACTTGTCTAAGGCTATTTTCACAACAGGTTTTTACTACAGGAAATATGACAAAAAGAGTATTTCAAAGAGGTATGATGATTATCTACATGCACATCTATTCACTCTTATGAGTATTGGTCCCAGCCCTACGCTTTCTCCTGCTTAGCAAACTGAGAACCTTTTTGAAATGTTCTATCAAACACCAGGCTGCTTCAGAAGGCTGCTGGTTTTCCTCACAGAGCTGATGTTACCGAGGGCACATTGATTCAGACACCATAAGAGGCTCTGTCTCTTACGACTACCAGCTTGGAGTAAATATTTACAGAAGCCAGTTTCCCAGTACCTGGGGCCAGAAAGTACCATAATGAGTGTTGCAGTGCAACTTGTGGTCACACCACTAGATCACAACTATTGATTATGTTATATCATTGGTGTACTGCCCAACGGAATGACACATGAAAACAACAACATGGTAGTTTTGCTGTGCTTTGAGACAGGCAGATGGTAGGTATTATAAACAGCTATTGGATCATCATTGGACTCCTTGACAGCTGTAGAGCAACACTGAAGTAATTGTACATATCCTTGTTACTTGACATGATCACAATTGTCTGTAAAGATGACTATTAACTTGAACCTATACATGTTGGTGATAAATACTTAATATGGAGAGCAGTGGTTTAAGTCCATACTGGTTATTCATTTACCCAACGTCTTTGTTTCGTGACTGGGTCAAGGATGGCTCATTTTAGTAGTGTCAAATCAGAGTCTAGAATAGAACACAAACTCTTATATTGAAATGGCAATGATGGTAATAATAAATATGATCAAAAACACACAGCCATCACCATTAGCAATGCTTGTATCACAGCTGCCCAGCTGGCTCTCCTCACAACAGTTAAGAGACTCTTAATTTCCGCTTGTGGATAATGCTTTACCTTACATGGCGGTCTGCCCTTGTTCTGTTCACACACTACAGCACATTTACAGTCCAAGAGTCACAAGTAGTTGTAGTATACCGATTCTTTCCAGCCATTAAACTGTGCAAAATATTTGTGCTGGTAATTAAAAGACATACTTAATCATGATAGGTATCTCAGGTATTATAGTACAACACTTATTTTATGTTATGTCTAATGCATATTTTATGCATAACCTTTATACAGTATTATTACAGTATTATTGTAAACAGTCTTTGTAGAATTTACAGTTAGATTTTCTCTGTAAATTTGTTATGCCCTTATTTTATGAGTTCCCTGTAATGTTGAAACAAGATTCAATAGGAAAATGAATGGAAAATCAGAACAAACTTTACATAATAATAGTGCTAGTGTGACAGTGAGAGAATGTTAATGTAATTTGTAAAAACATTGTACAGTCACAGTTTCTCACCACTCAATTTCTTATTTACACCCCCTTAACTCATTGCCCATTTGTTATTTTCACTTACTATATAGATGCACCATGCAGTTATACAGTTGCAGGATGTAGCCAACTGTTTCTCTACATACTTTGTACATCCCCTTTAATGTGCTCTATAATAGTGAGGACACCCATAGTGATGTGTTAGTGTGTGTTGAGCTGGTACTATTGGACCATTTACAGCAGTGCAGTTGGAGTTTTTAAACACTCACTGTGAGTTTACCTAATAAATGATCTTTACATAAAAATGTATAGATTTTCAGTGCTTACAAGGTGTTAATGATAAATCATTAAACCATTAAATCGTAAAACAGTAAAGTTTTGTGAAATGCTACCGTACTTAATTGTATTGCTCATTATTAAGAAATCTCTGCCCTACAAAGTGATATTAATTAGGATATTATTAGCACAGTGTACAAAATTATTGAGCACAATCCAGTGCATCACAGAAACATGAAATGCAACTAGAAACAAATACTCTTTTTCATGATAATCCACTCTGTCCTTTGCCTGCATTTGCCATCTATAATACCTGTTCTGCTATAGTTCTAGGTGTGTTAGAGAAACAGCAGGCACCCCTTGACAGTGGAAGAGGAATTCATCTTTACCTGTCCCACTGCTGTCTTGGTGAGAAGTGTGAGTCTCTAACTCTGTCCCATAGGAATGAAAAAGTGGATGCTTGTCCTGCTGCTCTGGGAGTCCTGGGGTCCTGGCCTGAAAAGATGTATGTGTAAGTGGCAATATAAAGCCACTCTTGATAATAGCTGTGGAAAAGGGGGCAGGAGTGTAGGGCAAACAGGGAATCCTGGGCCATCTTTGGGAGTGTTTTTTTTTTTAAATCAAACCCCCCACCCCCAAACAAAGCACCCTCCCACTTTCCCCCAAGACACACACATACTCCTCCCTTCTTTTCCCTCAGTCCCTTGTCAACATCTTCACTTGCTGGCAGTATATTGTGGTGAGAAGAATACCATGATGGAATAAAAGGAAGTGAGATTGTATTGGAACACAATGGGTTTTTTCTTTAGGCTTGTGACTTATTGTGATTATGTATGCGTAGGTGATAGTGCACATGTGCTGGCTGCTACTGGTGACTGATAAATAAAACTTCAACTCTTAGTATTTCCTACACAGATATGGATGTACCATATGTATATCTGCTTACAATTTCTTATTGTGGTCTCACAATAAGAAATTGTGATTTCCTCTTGGTTCTTGGGGTTCCTCCCACATTCCAAAGACATGTAAAGTGCTTCAGTTTGACTAAGTGTGTGCACATAATGGATTGCCCTATGTAGGTATAGTTCTCACCTTGTTTCCTGTGCTTCTGGTTAGGTTGTTGCACCCAACAACCCAACAATAACCTTATAGACTGGTGATTGAGCCAAAGGCTAGAGCAATGTGGGAAAATTGTTGTGGTGTCAGCGAATAGTTATCGACAACATAAAACCGCTGGCAGAGTTGCTTACAGTCAGAGGAGTTTGCGTGACATCCTGGAGAAACAAAAATATAGTGGAGGACAAAATTCCCAGGAAAAAGACAAAGAACTACAGGAAGCAGGGAACATTAAATAGAAATTGGAAATACATTTTTAAAAGCAGGAGTTCTGATTCTTTAAAACTGTACATGGAAGCAGTGATAAAAAAAACTACTTTTCATATATCTGTGTTGTGAGAATAAATACCTAAATGCATTGAGTTACTACCATCTGATTGACTAATTAGATATTTTCATTACAGTTCTGTTATTCACTGTGAAAGGTGCCTTCATACGGCAGTTCAGCAGTTCTAAATTTACTAAGAAATAAACATGGATTTTTATGTACATATAACATAATAATAATTTATGACCACCAAACTGACTTTTATTTATGCTTTTATATTCTAAACCTACTGTACTTTTCATATAATTTATTTATTGTTTTCTTTCACCACCCCCCTCTTTTCTGCACACACTGGAGTGTCAGTGTTATGTGACTGACAGCTGGAATGTTCAGTCTTTTATAATGAAATTAATCTAAGTTCATCCTTGCTGTTGGGAGGGGATATATGCATACATATTTGTAAAATTATAGTCTTGCACCCACCTTGCTGTAGGGTGTCGGCATTGTGTGTGCATATGGGTATGAGATTTTAATCCACCTTCCTGCAGGGTGTGTGTGTTCCTCCTTGCTATAGGGTGTGTATGTGCATTCAGTCAATTGGCCTGAATTTAGTACACAAGATCCCAGAGTTGTATTAGCATAGTGGTGGTGACATTGTATCATTTTCTTCACTGCTTACTTACATTGCTCTCTAAAGCTCTATATGAGAAGGAACACCATCATGTGTAAATATAGAAACTTAATTAAGTACACTACCGGGCAAAAAATGGCCACACATAAAACTTCAAAATATCAAGCATAAAAGGTTAACGTTCATTAATAATTGGTCAGGAAATGAGAAAAAGTTAAATAAATAGAATTGGTAACTGATAACCATACACTCCAAGACATAACACTATCTGACATCTAAAGACAAGTCTAGTTAAAGTCTACTCAAGACTGCAACTGGATTTCAAATTACAGCATTTGCTTTAAGGTACCGCTCTGCATGACAGTGGAGGAATTTGAGTGTCGTCCATGCCTCTTTTTTCTACCTGCCTGATAAGTTTATGTCACTATTTGCTTCAGGAAAGACTAAACTTAAATCAGCTCTCCTGACCACGTTACTCCAAATGATCGAGTTGACACAAGTGCAACATAATTCTAGCAAGACTTTCACAATTTTACTCCCACATTGGACATTTTTCATACAGAAAAAGCACAGGATATTGTTTCCTTTGACTTCCATACATATTTAAATCTTGTGGTTAAAAAACTAGCAGCTTTTATGGAAAGAAGAGTCAATCGTGTTCGACTCAATGGTAATGGCTTTAAACAATTGATGAGTAGTAGAATTGATGAGTAGTTGAAAATATTTCTCAGCTGTGATAAATGTGAGACCATATATTCCTAGTAGAGTTCATATCTGGATTCTGACCAAGCCAATGATTCAGAGATTCATTCATTATTGTATTTTTTGTATTTCTCACTTTCATCTGTATAGACACCCCTCTGGACCAACACCATACAGCTCTAATAATGATACATCAGACCAGACATCTCTGCTGAACCACTCTAAATCAAATTTTCCATATTCTGCTGAAAACCTCATTTTGTCCTTGATGTTATTCTTATTAAGCAGTGCAATTTCATCAAAGCATCTAGACGAAAAAGTTACTTAAAAAACCTACGTTCTTCATATTTTAATAGGTGGTGTTTGTTTGTTTGTTTGTTCATTTTGTTCGTTAAACATCACATCAGCATACTTTGACTATATTCATGACAGGAAAAAGGTTACATTTGTCCAATATCAAACATGGTAGCAGGTATCTCAAAGTTACTTAACTCGAATGTCTTTGGACTTTTCTATCAAACATTTCGATATTTTCATGATTGTTTTTTTATGAAGACTATGTAAATGAAATTTCCTAAGGAGAGAAATTTTATGGAATAAACTGTACTGTGTGGCTATTATGGAGCACTGAACAAACACTTCGCCTAGTAATGCATTAATAGAGTACATAGAGTACCTCAGCTTTAAAAAAATACCAAAAACAATCCAAAATAATACAATAAATCTTATGTGAAAGAAAATTGTTCAATCAATGTGAGAAACAGATGGAATAATAAAGAACACTCATTAAAAGTGATCAGGCACTGTGATCAGCAGGGCTTAATTGAAAATTGCATTGCACATACAAGCAAAACTTGAGACAAGTCAAAATTCTGAATTTGTGATCAATCTTTATTTCATATATACTGCTCATAAAAATTAGGGTTCTTTTTTAAAATTTGTTTTCTGGCCATATGCACCATAACCTATACACACAGCCACAGATAACCACAGTTGCCAAGTCTGCTTATAATAATCAATTTTTGGGCTTTCTAAAATATAGATGCTTATTTGGCCTTGTCCGATGTTTTATTTTTATTTTTTGCCCATGCGTGTGTGAAATGACATTCTGCAACAATTCACAGAGAAATAAGGCAAAACGTTAGGTACCCCCCAAAAAAAGGATGACTTTTGATTGTTGCTTTTAAATTGTATCACCTAATGCCTAATGGTAAGGTTTGATTTATTCTTTCTTTTTGCAATTCAATAAGACTCGGCTGCTTTGTTACTAGACATTGTTTATATATCTGAATAGATTTCAGTACACATACATTTTTTGTCTGTTTAATTAAATTTTTTGTGTTTTTTTTGTGTGCATTTGTGTCACTTAAAACCTTATTCTCAATACAATTCACAGAAAAATAAGCCAGAACATAACTGTAAGGGTAAGGTACCTCTTGAAACAGGATAACTTTTGATTGTTGTTTTTGAATTGTATCGCGTATTGCCTAATGGTAAGGTTTGATTTATTCTTTCTTTTTTGCAATTCAGTAAGACTTAGCTGCTCTATTACTGAACATTATTTATATATCTAAATACATTTCAGTACACATACATTTTTGTCTGTTGAATTACATTTTTTGTGTTTATTTGTGTGCGTATTTGTCACTTAAAACGTGGTTCTCAATACTTAATGACATACTGACCTGTCATGATGCACACACAATTCACATGCATACACACAAACACTGTGTGATAAAGCTGTTCAAACTTGTAATACAAATTGATTAATGTTTGAATTGTGTCTGGTCTCCTTTCTGAACTATAAACTAACTATGCATTCTGTCTACTGCACACATTAAGGGAGTTGAAAGGACTAATCACTCACTTAATGACGGTATCAGGTGATATCAGCTATTGAGTAATATTGAATATAAGCAGTAAATAAATCCATTTTGCATGCAATGCACTACATGTGCAGTTTTGATGGCTCTTGTATCTGTCTGGATTCAACACTTAAATGACCTGGGTGGATGAATTGATTATAAGATTATAATGAGCCTCTCTCACATAAGGGCTTCTTATAGGTAAAACAATATTTTCTGTCCAGGAGCCTCATTTAGAAAATTCTGCGTGGATTCTGGCGTAAAAGTGTGCGTACAGACAAAAGCATGAAATGGCGTACACACAAAAAAAAAATTTATAAAAGATTTATAAAACCGTGCACACGCACACCTGTACGCTGTTTCTGCTTTATAAATCACAATCTACTTCAAAATGTGCGCAGGTCAGCCAGCCTCGTATTCCGCCTCCGTACCGCCCACATTTACCCATAAAAGGTCCATGCAAATCATGCTATGAATCTTTAAATGTAGGCATCCCCATTCATTCTGAGCAGGATAATGGAGGAACGTAAGGCAAAGAAAATTAATTTTGTCAATTGTGAACTAGAAGTCCATGTTTCAGAGGGCGATGCAAGGAAGGATGTGTTGTTTGATGGCCTCAGTAGTGGCAT
>JAVSBV010150705.1:0-15334 GCA_033117975.1 Parotocinclus spilosoma
AGCCTCTGGCTAATCATCCGATTGGTCACAGCCGTGACTCTGTTGATATAACAGCTCGAACTACGCATGCGCGAAGGAAACATTCAGTGCTTAGGCACCGCCCTCTGGTGGTCAGTAGGGATGAAATAGAACTAATTTTCCCTTTGTTGACTATGGATGAAGTTGACTACTTTGAAATATGGTTGAATGACCTGGCTAATGCCTCCAAAAAGAAGGATATGGTAATTATGTACACAGATTCTCCTTTCTTTCCTATGCTGAATGATATCTTTTTGTTTTATTTAAAGAATATATATATATATTCTTTAAATAAAACAAAAAAATCATATATATATATATATACAGTGGATATAAAAAAAAAAGTGTACACACCCCTAAAATGCCAGGTGTTTCTGATGTAAAAAGTGAGACCAAGATAAATAATTTCAAAACCTTTTCCACCTTTAACGTGACCTATAATCTATACATCTCAACTGAAAAACAAACTATAACTTTATTTGTTAAGGGGGTTAAAAAAATTAAGAGATTAAAAATATTTAATGTAGACTATGTATCCTTTTTTTTTATTTACAGATATCTGTCCTGGCAACTCTTGGTGGGCGTGATTTAAAACACATTACATGGAATATCCTTGCACACATCTTTTCGGACAGCGTGGCCAAAAACATGAATTGGAAAGGCGTCAACAACAAAAAGAAATTTAGTGCAATGGCAACGAAGGGTGTTCTTACACGTAAGTAAAGACTGAACGAAGATGCTTTTATAAAAATAAAACATTAAAAGTATTTCTATCAGCGTACTTTTATTAAAACTTTAAAGCAAAGTTACAATTCTAGGTTTTCGATCTAGTGGTTTTTTTTGTCGTGGCTGCCATATTTGAGACTCATTGAGTCTGTCCGAAAACTTAGTGAGCTGCCTATATAGGCACTGACTAAGTGGGCAACTGTTTAAGTAGGCACCATTTTAACGGTCATCCATCCTCATAAAAGGGATTATTTGGACGCTCTAGTTAGAAAGTGAAGGTGTCACGGCATGTTTCTGCCCACTGCTCGCAATCGGTATTTACTATTTTAACTGTAGCACTGCCTTGCCGTTTTAACCATATGGAATCTTTTCTTTCGGCCTTTATTCACAGTTTTAAGTGTTTATGGTCTAAGAATTGAAATGACTTTCGTTTGAAAATGACTTTGCCGCTCTTAGCTCTGCTTCCAAGTTTTGCGTGCGTTGCATCTTAGGATTGCCTTAGCGGCTAAGAACGCATTCAATATTAAAATCATTACCTTTCCTAGAGGCCATTATTAATTATGGGAGCATATACTTTGTTTGACTTTGGGGGCAAAAAAATTAATAATAAAGATGTATTCAAATATCAAGGTTTCACTGTTGGATGAATAACACATGTACACTACAAACACTCTTTTTACAACGTTAAACAGTGCACACGGAGAACATTTATTGACCAGTGAGTCACGCGGAATGCTGGGGCCAGGACTGCCTGTCCCTGGGCGTGACCATATATATATATAATCTTTTTAAAATCTATTTATAATCTATATTTATCTTTCTATCAATAATCTATGCATCTAAATCTACAGGGCTTGTATCTAAATGTATCTAAATTCTAGGACTTTCGACTCACCCTAAAATGAAAGTGAAAATGATATGGTGGCTTTCAGGATGGCGGCCATGTTCCGGACAAAGCCTAAAAGTTCCACAAAGTCCCACTCACCCATTGCTAGGGTATTCAGATATGTCATTTTCAGTTTTATTTCTGAAACAAAAGAGTGTCCTGTATATAGACTGTATATATCTAAAATCTGTCTAAAATCTATTTATAATCTGTCTATAATATAACTGATGTATTTTGTTGGAAAACTGTTTGTGATTAAAAATTCTTATTTGTTAAATTTTCCTTATGTTTAGGTGCAGTACGCAAGAACCCAGTTGCATCTCAAGCCACCAATGATGACATTAATAAACACATCATCAGGTGGTTTAATCTGGCTTCAGACCGGGGAGGCGGTCGTAGAGATCGTTACCAATCAGCTCGCCGTTCTGCAAACGACCACAGCAGTGATGAACTGTAGAGACTGTACATTTTTTTTCCTTGACTTTTTGCTTTTGGAGTAGGGCCTAATCAAAATGAAAAATGTATCTAATAACTAATTTTAAAGGGGGTAAACTAGACAAAAACAAATATTATTGGCATATGTAAACTGCTGTTTAAAAGTCTGTCATATTTATTTTTGATGTTTTTGTTCACAATAATAATTTCAGCATTGTACATTTTATAAATTCTAAACTAGTAATTTATTTATGTATATTTTATTCAGCATTATAAAGTGTTCTTATGAGAATATTATACAACTTTTTGTTTTGTTTTGTTTAATGTTAGAGTTCGGCCGTTTGCGCTTTATTGCCAGCATTTTGTTGCTGGCCTCTCAGTACTGTCAGTTTTTGTACGGTTTCACTTTTTAGAAATAAGATGTTTTGTGAAAACACTGTGATGCTTAATAAATCTTTAATGTTTAATATATTTTGTTCTCCTGTGGTATATTTGCAAGCTGATTTGGAGTTCTGTAAAAAAAATTCGGCAGATCAGGCCCGGATATGTTGCAGATCCGACCTTTAAAATAAACTGTGTCAGGTCCAGATTTGAAGATAATATCTGCATCTGTGCCAACTCTGGGCCAGGTGTAATGATGTTGTTTGCTAATATGGACCAGTTTTGAATCTCTTTCGGTGCAGATCCGTGAAACGGATCAGTTCCAGTATTGGGCCGTTGTGCAAAAAGACACAGTGCCAGATCTGCTCTGCGGATCCGTACCAGATGCAGTGCTGAATTTGGCCCAAATCTGTTCCAGTGTACATTTGCTGTCTGGGTCTATAAATTATGTTAGCATGGTATGCATACACATTGCTATATCAGTGCATTGCTTGGAATGTGGCAAATTTGTCTTGCCTTTAGGAACTTTCTGGAATTTAGTTCTTAATATTTTCTGTAAATACAAAAATCTGACCGTGTTTTGTATTTGTCTTTTTATAGTGTAAATTTTTTTAATACAAAAAACTGTAAACCAAACAAAACTTTAAAATTAATGTTTAAAGTAAAGTAATAATTTAGAATTATTACAAATAGTATTATTATTATTATTATTATTAATAATAATAGTTGAATCAATATTTTCCACGATTAAGTTTTCCTTACATTGTGTCAGTTCCTTAGTGCACTGTTGTGCAGTTTTATAAGAAGGGTGACTGGTAGGTTTCTATCAAAAATATTGGGAAATTTAAAATTGATTATTAATATCAAATGGTTTCAAAAAGATTTCAAAAAGTATTTAAAAATATAGACTGTAAAATTCTTCTATTGAAATAATGTTTAAAATAATATTACATTACATGTATAATGTAAAAATTCTAAGGCACTTATTTTCAGAGTGCAGTTTTTAAAAAAAACCTGTCAAGTATTCCATTGCCACAATCAGCAGCACAATCTTCCTTTAGAAGACTATGCTTCCTGTTGCTGTTATACATGTTGAATCACATCAGGAGGGGGATATAAGGGTATAACCACCTGGTGTGACCTCACATCTCCTCCCATACCTTGGTGTTCATCTCCTAAATGTCCCCCAGACAAATGGCAGCCTTGCTGAGGAATAGCCACAATCCCATTATCCAACTTCTAATCAATAGGGGAGGTGTTTCCAGCAGCGAGGTTGACATTTGTAATAAAACAGCAGTATGACAGCATTCTGCAGCTGACAGCTGGGTAAAACCCTACTGCTGATGCTTCTTCACTCCTTTTAGGAATTGGCCTTACAAATAGTTCACTTGGCATGCTTTAAATGGGTAAACTGATGCTTTGAGTTTTCCCATGAAGTTTGAAAGAAGATTTTTTCTTTTGGTTTTAAAAATGGGCAAACAGCCCTTAACAGAATGTCTCTATTGGGCAACACAGGAGAGCCAATGGGTTTCCTGTTCATGCAGAGATTCAGTATTTCTGCTTGATTTGGGGGTCTGACCATCGGAAATGATTACAGCTTAACATCAGTATTCACACAATACCCAGCTCTTTAGCTGTAATGAAAGTATTTTAGGAATAATCTGGTCTATGAATTGAATCTAAGAAAGTTTGCTATGGATTTGCAGCTTGCAGCCTTATTTAGCCATGACGATGTTTATAAGAAAAATGTGGTGCTTGTCCTCTAATCAACGAATTAATCAACTAAACTGAAAAAACCTGCTCATCTGTATCTAACTGTGGGAGGAGTAATATTTTGACAGCCTTTAAAGAAGAATAGAAAAATGGAATGCATCAAATAGATAGGACTTAATTTAAAAAAAAAAAAAAAAAAGTATGTTTTAGTGGCTTTGTATGACAGATTGTTGCTTTTGACAGCAAAAATTACATGTTGCCGATCCCATTTCAATTAAGGAGCGTTAACATTACTTTTACTTTTTAAATTTATTTTTTTGAAGATGTGTGTTTGTGTGCCATGTTTCTATTACTTTGTTTGAAGCAAAATGTCTGAAATTCTTTTTGAAGAGTCTGATAACAGTCTGAAGATCTAAATACAGTTACTGAAGGTATGTTTAGGGTTCAGTGTATGATAAGTTTTAATTAGTTTTAATTATGTTAATTAAAAGTCCCCACTAGGATAGGGAAATGTGACTATGTGTGTTTATTATTTTATTTTACTTTAGATTGCATATCATTGTGGGATTTAAATGTGCATTTTCCTGATCCTCCTAAGGAAACTTTTTTTAATACACTAAAACTACAATGGCCTTTAACAATTTGAGCAAAAATATATGGTAGGTTACTAAGGCATCGGGTTAAGTATAGATAAACATAAGTAGCAATTAAGTATTTATATATTAAGCAATTAAGTAGCTACAGTGACATTGTCAGTGGAGTTTCCAATCATAATTAAAATACTTTTTTTTTTTAAATAAAGGTTTTAGGTTACAGAGGATAAGGTCTAAATAGTAATCATTACGTCAACTGAAAGTCCTCGGAAAGGATTGCCAAGACTGCGTGTGTGTTCTTTACCTCCCATATTGCAGTTTTCCAAAGCATAGATATGCTTTCAGTAATTTGAAAGGCGAAGTTCAGGCCTCAGCTGTGTGACTGCCTTTTGCTTTTTTACACTTCCTCTCCCCTCCCTCTTTTCTCTTTTACCCTACTCCCCTTCCAAACACAGCCAAAACAGAAATAATAACTTTCATCTGTTCTCCAAATTTCCTCCTTAAACTTAATCATGCTCTTTTAACATCAACTCTATGGATCCTGTCACTATAATGACACTTTTTAGACCCAATCCTTCCAAGTTGTTGAGAGAGGCAGAATGAGGCAAGCCTGTTTCTGTTTCACTGAGAGCCTGATTGTAAAAACTGATGGCTGTTCTCCCTCCCTCTTTCAAGCACTGCAAGAGAATACAAATTAGTGTACTCTCCCCATCATATTGATTTGAATTGCCTTCAGGAATAGTGATAACTTCTTAAGAGGGCTAGTTGGTTATGCATTAGGAATAGAAAGGGAATGTCTGAGGCTTTCTACAATAGATGTGTTCAAGCCTAGTCTTCACTATCACATAATAACTATTGTGGGATAGTGAGTACCAACACATATCTCCTTTGAGATACGAGTTCATTACAAACAGAATGCTTGAAAGACTGTGATGACTATCCTGTTTAAGACTAGCTGAAAATAAACTAACAGGTAATTGATTCTATGTGATGATGTGTCCAGTGATGTAGATTATGGTCTCTTTTTGCCAGGCTGTGTGTGCACTGACTGTTGAGAAATTTAGTTACACTATACCCTATGCAGACTGCCTATCAGGATATATATATATATATATATTATAAATATACTGTTCACAAACATTATGGATATTTAGAAATTGTTTCTGTATTCTGTCAATAATAATTTTAGACGGAATACCAGAATTGTCCGTTTATATATTAAAGTGTGTTTAATAGACATTTTGCATTTAAATCGGGCAGTACGGTGGCTCGGTGGGTAGCACTGTCAACTCACAGCAAAAAGGTTCTGGGCTTAGTCCTTAATTCAGGACTTAAATCAGATTATGCTGTTTACATGACCATCTGATGAGTGCAGGTTAACTAGGGGGTGTAAACACACTCGTTGTGTTAATGAATGCACTCTTAATATCTTTACTCCTGAGTTTATATAGTAGTCATGGTGATGCCAAGTAGGGTCCTTGAGCACTTTGGTCTTACGATATCAGTTATAGAACTTTTTTAGATACACTGTGCATCTCTTATTTCAATTAAATCATCAGAACCAGCACCAGTGCCAAATACAGAATTATGCAGAAGACCTTAGCCAAAGCAACCTACAGCTGATGTTTTCTAAAATAGTACGCTTTTGCCAACTGAGTTAAGGGTCTTGCTAAAGGGCACAACAGTGGCATTTTGGCAGTTCCTGATCTCTCAACCTTCTTCTCAGTAATCCTACACCACCACTTCCTTGTATATATTCCCACTCCCTGACTACCTTACTATTACCTCCTTTTAGAGGGATAAATATTAGTCTAATGATACCAGCAGATGATGCTGAGATGATCTGGGTTTTGTGTTATGTGGGACTATGTGCTGTCACATCCAGTCATTCAGAAGACACACATTCATACCTCACCCAATCCCTCATCTAATCTCTCCTTCTCCTCTTCCTCACATTTCAAAGAAGGCCCTGTCACCCTGTTTGCTGCTATGACAAAAGTTGTCCATCATTCCGGCAGCAACTTGAATCCCGGCACCTGGAACTGGCTGTCAGTCAATGGCCTAAGATAGTTCATCTTCCTGGCTCCAGTGGTTTAAAGCAGGACTTGTATAATTGACCAAGCAGGGAACCACCTTATATTTCAATTATTATTTTGATATTTACTAAAAACCTGCCATCAGGGTACAGAGATGCAGCAATTTAAGGAGATTGTGGTTATACTGACCAAAATCGACTTGTGCAACAGGGTATTTATCTGGGAAAAGAAAAAAAAATCTTGCTGGAATATGGAAATGTTTACTTTGCTAGACTTTGAAAAAACTATGTGACTTTCAGGGTTTCAATTTTAATGATGAATTCCCACATGGTGTCTTAAGAGGTAGTAGCATTTGTGCTTTCTTTAATATTGTATATTTCTCTGATTAAATCATTTTGTAATATGCAATTGAATATTCTTTGAAGATACCTTACATATTAACCTTTATAAGTTGTCGGTGACTAGAAACATAGATACTTATTAAGATATTTTTAAGCATGTATGCACATGGTACAGCTGAACCAACATTTGTTTTGGCTTACTTTTATGTTGGTATGATGGTAGGAAATATATAGTGATATATATAGTGGTAATTACTCAAATTAAGATTATAATAATTTATACACCATCAATCTATTATCTTCTGCTTAATCCACACGGAGTCACGGGCCCACCTGGCAACTCTGGCAACCCTAGACAGGTCACCAATCCATCGTAGGGCACACACTATTAATATAATACTCATATCTGTGGGAGGACATGCAAACTCTACACAGAAAGACCCGGGCTGCTGTAACTTGGTATTGAACCCAACACATTCTTGTTGTGAGGCAGCAATGCTACCCACCGAGCCACCGTGCTGCTTTATAAACCACCATAAATTTATTTATCAGACGTTAACCCTGATAACCACAGTGCTGCAGTGGTATTACATTAGCATTAAATACTAAATAAATATACACTTACCAGCCACTCAGCAGCATGTACTTGGTGGTGAACCATTTTCATCACATCAGTGATCAGAGTTATATAGTTACTAATTAAAGTATTTTTATTAATTGCACAGTTTATTAGTCTGTGAACCTCCAGTCCCTTGTCAGGTTCAGTTTCTGGACAGTTGGTTTAACTAAGAAGGTGTAGATGTTCCATACCTGCTCACAAAAATTTTATATAATGAAATATCCCCTAACTTGTGAGCAGTGTATTAATATTGAGACCGCCTAATTATATGAGTATAAAACCAATAGTCCATAATTGTAGAAGTATGAAGTGCACTGTGTGACAAATGAACCTTATAAAATAAAGCAATCAACCATGAGAGGCCGCAATAAAATTGTTGTAATGCATGGCTCCAGGAAGCTTAGTGCTTTTATAAAATGGAGACAAAAAAATTTAATTAAATATGTCAGTGTTTAGCAAATAAATGTATTATTAATATAATTCATAATACATTATACTTTTGCAATGTAAGCTATATGTGGTCAGACCAACATAAAAACCAATAAGCTGCTGAACCCAGAATTCACTTTTTCCACTGTACAGTGGGTGGCACACGATTTATGGTAAAACTGTTTTAGCTTAGTTTGGGTGACTCTCTAAAAAGCCAACAGATGTTTATCAGCAAACCAAATTTAAAAGTAGCGAATAACTTGTCAGTTTACAATACCCTCCTCATTTCTAAATTTGATTACATGTCCTATGGTTAATTTGAATTGTTATTCAATTGAATACATAAAACTTGATCTATTTATTAGAGAATTCAGTTGTCGTTAAGCAGTGACAGCTGTGTGCGTTGATGGTATAACATCTGCTTTTTTCCTGGGTCAGCCACTTTGACTTTATAACAAGAACTACCAGTTTTATAATGGCTATTAACCGTTGGTACGTAGGTGGACTCTGAGATCAGCAGCAATTTTGCGAACAGAAACAAACTTGTTGGAGCAGGACAAGCTCATAAGCAAAGTGTGGAATGGAATTAGTATTAGTACCTTGTTGACAAAGGAAGGTGAAGCAGTCAAATTTCACTCAAATAAAAGTTTTATAACTTTACTTAATTTACTTATGTAAATTTCAAAGCAATTACCCAAATAATTAATACATATAATATAAAAAATAATATTGTTTAATTAGATCAAGTAAATAAATACTATAGAAAATAAAGGCATCGAGTATTTAAAGTAAATTTAAAGTACATCCTAATACTAGATGACCAGCGCAGTTAACCAAAGAATGATTACACAACACACCACAAATTTCCTTCTCCTAAGAGCATGGAGATTGACCAGGCAGAAACAGCGGTGTGTAGTGAAGGTGCCACCTGTGTCTGGACAGTGGACTATGAATCTGTGGGAGCTGCTCGTGCTTGCTGGTGGATCAAACGATCATCTGTACTGGTGGTCTGTGTGTGCCATCCAGAGCCTGTTTGCAGTGTATGCGTGCCCTCACAGAACCACTTTTCCCAAGACCTCTTAACAGCTAGATCAGAATTAATTAGCAATTAGTCGAAACGACCAACCTATTTTTCTAAGGCCAATGATCTGCATCTGCCGACTGGGCAGAACGTCTTTATGTACATTGTAGAGACATGTCTAGCAATCAACAATCTCTCACCAAGAGGTACAATACAAAATATTAGCCTCTGAGAGCTTTTTATAGGGCAGCGGATAAGCACATTTTTGCCCTATTGTAGCAAGTATCCAGGTCGGTTATCTAGGTATTATCTAGGTTATCTAATATATCAACAGCTTGTACTGTTTATTAAATTATCCTTTATTTATTATAAAGAGGACAGTACCAACTACACTGTTCCATTAATTAGTTATCCCAGTACATGAGGACACTAGCAGCTAAGGAAATACCAGGAAACAAGCAGGCAGTCAGACCCTCTTGTGAATAAATGAGCTATAAAAGTCACATCTTAGGTTTGGAATTGTATTATGACCATAGTTTAGGGATGAACCAAAATCATGCTCAATACTAGTTGAACAATCACGTACCCTTAAGATTATATGTTGACATTCTAGCTGAAAAAATAAATACCTTCTGGTATTATCAGTCTGATAATAGAAGCCTACTTATCTCTGATTCTGGTCTCTTAGCCCTGCGGTGGAGGGAAGAGAGAGGGAGGTGTGGAGACAGAGATGGGTCAAAGATGAGAAAGTGGAAATTCAATAAGCGTAAAGTAAAGATAAAGGAAGGTTAAGGATATTAAGATTTAAATAGATTGCAATTTCAATGGACAGGAAATGTATTTTACCATGCTGTAACAGAAATTGTGCATGAAAGAAATTACAGCTATCAAAAATGTATATCATTAAGCTTGTAAAATAATAATAAATGGACTTGCTCTAGACTTTTGGCTGTGCTGTATAGACAGTGTAAAATTGTATGACTTGCATTATTAAAAAGACATTATGTAAGCTTTGTGATTATAGTAGGATAACTGTATTTCTACATGATAAAAAAAACCCTTGTTGGCAAGCACAGTCAGACTTTTTTTTGTAGTTGATAATGAGGTTTGTGCACATGACAGGAGGACTTTTGGGCCACTCCTTTTTGGAGATCATCTCTAAATCAGTAAGATTTTGAGGCTGTCGCTTGGCAACTCGGACCTTTAGCTCCCTCCATACGTTTTCTATGGGATTAAGGTCTGGGGACTGGCTAGGCCACTCCATGACCTTAATGTACTTCTTTTTAAGCCACTCCCATGTTGCTTTGACTGTATGTTTAGGGTCTTTGTCGTGCTGGATACCCAGCCATGACCCATTTTTTATTTCCTGGTGAAGAATTTTACTGTACATGGCTCCATCCATTCTCCCATTCATGTGGTGAAGTAGTCCTGTGGCCTTGGCAGGGAAACACCCCCAAAACATAATGTTTTCACATCCATGCTTGACAGTGTGGACGGTGTTCTTTGGGTCATAGTCAGCATTTCTCTTCCTCCAAACACGCCGAGTTAATGCCAAAGAGCTCTTATCTGACCTTCTCCCAATAACTCTCAGAATTATCCAGGCGTTCATTGGCAAACTTCAGACAGGCCTGCACATGTGCCTTCTTGAGCAGGATTTAAATCAGTTAGGGCGTAATGTGTTACCAATGTTTTTTTTGGTGACTGTGGTCCCAGCTGCCTTAAGATGACAAGTTCCCCCCGTGTAGTTCTAGGCTGATTTCTCACCTTCCTAATGATCAAGGATACCCCACAAAGTGAGATTTTGCATAAAGCCCCAGATTGAGGACGACTGACAGTCATTTTGTATTTCGTTAATTTTCTTACAATGGCAACAGAAGTTGTCTCCTTCTCACCCAGCATTTTACTTATGGTTTTGAAGCCCATTCCAGCCTTGTGCTGGTCTATGATCTTGTCCCTGACATCCTAAGAAAGCTCTTTGGTCTTGCCCATGTTGGAGAGGTAGGAGTCTGACTGATTAATTGAGTCTGTGGACAGGTATCTTTTATACAGGTGTCAATTTAAGACAGCTGTCTTTAATGCAGCTAAGGAGTTGATTGGGAGCGTCTAACTGGTCTGTAGGAGCAAGAACTCTTAATGTTTGGTAGGGGATCAAATACTTATTTCTCTCCGCAAAATGCAAATAAATGTATATATTTTAATGTAATCTTCTGGAGTCTCTTACTGTTAAAAAAAATTACATTATAGACTCTTCATATCAATTTAAGTGGGCAAACTTACAAAATCAGCAAGGGATCAAATAATTATTTCCTCTACTATAAATATGTATTTTGGCTCTAATCACAGCTGTGTATTTGAAGCATGAAATGCGTGGGTAATTTTGGAACCAGTGATATGATTCCCAAAACAATACGCACACTACAAACAGAAAACTAATCCAGATATAATCATATATAATTTCAAATCATAATTTCTGAAAGGGTAAAGAAGAAATAAAGTAGAAATAAATGTTAGTGTGACCGCTAGCACTGGAAGGAAGCAGGTAGTTTCTTGTAGTCTGGATCAGTAGAAGTTGGTTGCAAGCCTTAGGCAGGCCTCAATGTCGTCATCTGTTATTGTGGACTTTGACTTGAAGATTTTTCTGTAACAGAACCCAGACTCACTCAAACAGGTTGATTCAAAAGGTACTGTCTGTTTCAGAGTGCATCTTCTGGCATTAGGATGCTTTTGTTTGAGCAGTAGTTACACTCCAGTACTGCTGTGTGATTTTGCAACAGCAGTGCTATTGAACTGTGATAGCCCGTGATAGCTAGTGTGGTGGTAGCCCGGTCTACATTGATACTTGAACCAAATGGAAAACACAGAAAACTGGCGACAGCTTGATGGATGCAAAGCCGGTAAAGTGCTGATTCTGACAAAATGCTTCAAACATGCTCCTCATACTGTGCACTGTCAAACTCGACAAGGTCTGTGCCCTGATGCTGCAGTTCTGCCTGCATGTGAGAGAAGTTCTACAGGTCACGGTGTTGTCTACTTGACAGCAGTTGTAGCTTGATTTTAAACATTTTTGTTAAACTGATCATGTTGATTTTTATATCTTACATTTATTGGGTATAACATTGTGATCTGTGAGTGAGTGTTGGGTCTGTGGAGGTCTAGCGATTAAGATACTGGACAATGGGTCAGAAGGTCTAGGGTTCAAATTCCACCTCTGCAAGTTTGCCACTGCTGGGTTCCTAAGCAAGGCCCTTAACCGTTTCCTGAGAGTGACATTTTCTGCTGAAGAACAAAACATGAATGCAATTCTAAGTGCAAAACCCACTGCTTTGGCTGTTCAAAGCTTAAAAGAAAACTTTGATTTTAGGCAACAACTCAGAATATAAACAAGTTAACTAACATCTGTGCACAACAGCAGGTCTGTGTATTCTGGGCCTGTCTCCTCCAGGTGAGCAAAAAAAAAACCTTCTCTGTAGACCCAGAAAAACCCACCCGATCCTCATTGCAATGCTTGCTGGTGAATTATATAATAATAATTAGGAAGATTAAGTTTGTTTTTCACACTGTGATGAACTATTGCTGCTGACCATTGCTGGGACATCTTCACTTATGATAGAGATGATCCTAAAAAGAAGCTTGTTGACTAATTCCATGAAATCATGGTAAATATCTTGGTCTCTAGTGTGTCCTTTCAATGGTCAAATTTTGAGTGGCTCTTTCTTTGCACTCATATTTTAAAAAAAGAATTCAAATGAATACATATCTGTGCTGCATGAGTCTCACGTCTCATCGAACTGGACATAAAAACACTCACATGCATCAGTGTCCTTCTTCAGATGCTCCTTGACATCCTCTGCTATTCCCTAGCATTGCTATGTAATGGTTTTGCAGGTCCTATATCACTTATTCTTCACCAAAGCGCATGTCTACAACCTCAACTAACACTTAACAAATCCACCACCCTTGAGAGCCTTATAGTGTTTAGCAAGGTCATAACTGATGCGATAAGATGCTATCATTGTAGCCTTACCCTTGGTGTTGAGTCCATAAACAAAAATAAAAAAAAATTACTGCAGTGCTGCTTAACTGACCCTTTAATTTTCACACTTTGCAGGTATTCTCCTTCTTTTAGCAGGGTAAATCCTTCGTGTTGCTTTTCTGCAATGTTTTGAAATGTTGCTCCAAGTTGCCCTTCTTTAACAACAGTCAAATTGCAGATAAAACAAATGGACCAATATTAAGCCTCCTCCCAGTTTTTGCCAACTTAGCAACAGCTAGCTAACTGCTCTATAATGGATAGCGCTAAGTTACTCCAATTTGACATAGACAATGATTAGAGACAGCGCAAGCAATGAGCCTAGAGACATGCCTACATCATCAAACCTCATGTTGTAGCGCATATGGCAAACATATGGGACACCAGAGGTAGTACATCAAAAAGATCGCACCCAAAAAACACTCTTACATTTCTTTATATTTTCTCATTTTACTTATATTGACTACACTAATCACTTTTTTTGTAAAGACTACCGCTGATCTGAAAAGTGTGACTGGCTTTGTGCTTTTGTTAGAAAAAATATTCAAAAATTGCAAATAAACAACTAATCACCCAAAACTTTTTTTTAATTAAGTGATGTGTCCTGGGCTTTGATGATATACTTTTAGGTAATAGCTGTTGCTGCAAGGTTACATGTGGTTTATGCTTAACATTTTCTTTGGAATTTTAAATCTAGAAAACATTGTTGCATAAGTCCTGCCCAGACTGTGCCACCACTTCTCACTTGCTGCTATCTCATCATTGCACTGTTGCTAACAAAAGCCCTGTTTATTAGCATTAAACTATCGGCCTTTAAACCCACCATAATCTATCGAGGCTTATTATAGTACCCTTGTGTGGTACTGATTAAACTCTGGACAAATCTACCCTCCTCTTATTCTCTAAGGGTTTGTTATCTCAAGCACTACTTGAAAGGAACAAAAATATCTGGTTTATAATAGTATTACCTTTTTGTGGAATCCTAAGTGAAAAGTGAAGGTTTGGTTCAGTGGGGTAAGGCTCCATTGATTCTAATAGGTGCAAAGTAAATGTCTGTTTTCACATTCTTAACCCACATTCACTCTGCTCTCCAAATTGACTTTTTCCATCCCAAACTGCACACATTACCCGGGTAATGGTGAATTAATTAAAACTTAACAGAGTATGTAAGAGCAGCTGCATTGTCAGGTCTAACTAATTAGTGAGCTCTGCCATTGCAGCAACACCCACTTGTAATACATAATACATTTATAATATAAAGCATACATTTTCAGCCTTGTAATTGACTTATTTTATACTGCTCCTAAAAATTAGGGAATGTTTAATTGTGGGTGATTTTTTTAAGTATCCCCTAATTTTTTGGAGCAGTACATAATCATTCAATTAACTTGGCTGAAGCATTTAGGCATGTTGGCATGGTCAAGATGACCTGCTGGAGACTGCAAACAGCACCAGAATGGGAAAGTAAGGTGAGTTTGAAAGTGGCATGGTTGTTGGTGCTAGACACGCTGGTCTGAGTATTTCATTTACATAATTTGGAAATAATTAAGAGAACGGCCTGAAAAAAGAGAAAATATCCTGTTTCCTGGTGAAAAATCCCTAGCTGATTCTAGAGGACAGAAGATCAAGGTTACATTGGTTCAAGCTGATAGACAAGTCTGCAAGTCTACATAAGTACAGTAATAGTAACTGTGAGTAAAGGAGGTATGCTGAAGAACTTCTTGCCAATGAACAAGCCCTATGTTACAAGGCAAGACTTGCTATGTAACATATTAAATGTTTATTAAACCTTTATTTTGTGATTTACGCGTATAGGGAACGTACAAACAAGAACTACTGTTGCTTACAAACTTTGTTCATTGAAAAAAAAATTGCAAACAAGTTTTTTTAAACGATCTACAACACAATGTATAGGTGCATGCAAAGCATAATACTGTAAAAAACAGGTTCTTACTAAATTCCAGTCAACGATTGAAGTACTTATCCAGTGTGATCTGACGCGTTCTCTTGAGGGACTGCACTTGAACATAATCAAGAAAGTGGTGGGTGTGTTCACCTCCCGCTGGTTTTGCTCTTGCCAACACAACTTTTCGGATTTCCTGACCT
>JAVSBV010150712.1:0-15334 GCA_033117975.1 Parotocinclus spilosoma
CCAATCCAATAAATCTCTCCTTTCAGCTCCATGCCTGACTGAACCACACACAGAAATCACCTCTGGCTAAAAATGTGGAATTTGTCTTAATCACCGACAGTGGCCTGTGGTGCAGTCTTACGCCAAGACTCATCAGCATCTGCTGGAGTGAAATACACAATAAAATCTGATGAAAATAAAAAAGTCGAAGAACTCAGGAAAACTCAGTCTCATTCTTATTGACTCAGTTGAACAGTCTTCTTTTACAGTTGCTTGGTAATTAGTCCCAGGAAAGGTGACTCAGTATTTACCAGGTTGACATGACACCTAATACAGCTCCATGGTAATTACCAGGAAGGTTTGTGTGTTTAACACAAGCTGACAGATTACTGTAAAATAGCGGTGACAGCTTTAGAAGTGGGTAATTTAAAGCTTTACCACAACAAGAGGAATTACAACAAGAGGGACTTAAATAGGATAAAGAAACTGTCTAGAAATTGAAACAATTAAAAAGAAAAAGAAAAAATAAACAAATGCACCATAGTACCTTAAAGCCACATTTTATTCATACTTTATATAAAAAAAGAATTTTTATACACATCTAATTTAACACAAAATTGGACGGGGAAGTAGATTACACCTTGCATACATTCTATAATGGATTCCATGTTATTATAAATTATTTTAATAGAACACGGCAATTCTTTGACTCTTGTAAGAAGTTGGTTGATTATGCACATGTCCTGCACATAACTGGTCAAACTGCTTCCAATCATTACTCTCATGTGTGTACAGCACTGCATCACAAGATAAACACGTTTCAGAGACTGTTGGGCAATTGTTTATCTGTCCTGTACGTTGGCTTGGAGAAATTTTAGCTCATTCCTCCATACAGAACAGCTTTGGG
The DNA here is from genome assembly GCA_033117975.1 of Parotocinclus spilosoma. Classification (NCBI taxonomy): domain Eukaryota; kingdom Metazoa; phylum Chordata; class Actinopteri; order Siluriformes; family Loricariidae; genus Parotocinclus; species Parotocinclus spilosoma. The sequence goes on from JAVSBV010150712.1 coordinate 887, forward strand.
ATATTGGTGAGTTTTCTCACATGAGCTGCTTCCACAGCATTTCTATTGAATTAAGGTCAGTACTTGGCCATTCCAAAACATTAACTTTAATCTTCTCTGAACGACTTGTGTGCTTAAAATCTTTGCCTCGCTGCATGAATCACATCCTGCAGATATTCAGACCCAGAAATCCCTCTTTCCGCCCTCTACAAAACATTTTCCAACAGCCTTCCGAATTTTCCATGTACCATGACATAATTTACAATATTCTATTTTGAAAAGCAGTAGCAAGATTCTTTAGAAGTGGGTGTGTAACCTTTTCAGCCTTATAAGCATCAGTTGCTGTTTTTGTGACAGTGTCATGACACTTGTTAAATGTTAATCTTTATATGTTTACTGTATTTCCATCACATCTCAGACCACCTGTAACAAAAGTTCAGCCTGCATCAAATCTCGTCTGCTTACACGACTGCATGCGGTACATAAAACAGCCTGAATGCAGATTACTAAACAGCACCAAGGGAAAGGTCCAAGACTGGGCCTCTCGTCACAGCTGAGGCTCTCTCTCATACAGGGAATGACAACAATCTGGTATGGACCTGCTCATCAATTCTGACAAGACATGTCGCACATTGGAGGCAATTATCCTTAACATCCATCAGGGGAGAACAAACTGTTCAAGGTCTGTTTAAGAACAATCAGCGTGCGTAATTGAATATGCCTGGGTGTGATTGATGGAAGCGGGTGTATGGTGATGGTCATGCTTACCAGAGCTCTCCTGGGTTACATGTCAAGCTCAGTGTACTCAGCATTTTCATCTGCTGTGTGAAAACCTACAAAAACTTCAGTAGCTTTAACTGGCTGTTATATAGTATTCACAGAATTTGCTTTGCTGTAATTTGAAATTTGCTACATTGTTTAAGCTATATGAGTTTGAGAAATGAATGGGGAATTGTGCAAGAAATCATTGGTTTATTTTAATAGAATCTGCTATGTCCACTGGGCCATACGTTAAGAACACATTCATAGAAATGATAAACTAAAGCAGTTTGCCTGACAGAAAAACGATTTGCTTCCAGCAGTGGTTCAGTTCACACACACACACCATGGTGTCATGCTGAGGTCATCTGGATCTGCACCTTTGGCTTGTAGCTGATTGCCTTACAATGTACAATCCAGGTAATTGTGAGGTAACAGCATTGTTCAACTGTCGCCTAATTGTGAAATACATTTGATAAAACTCGGGTTAAAAAACTAGGGATAATATATCAAATGCATTCAGAGCGTGTTTATAACCTTCACCTTTTCATTAAATTTAAATTGACCTCATCATTCCACATTCAATACCCCACAATTAGAAAGTGAAACCTGATTATTAGCAAATTTCTTAAAAAAAAAATACAACTTTTTTAAAAGTAAAAAAAAAGTATTAAAAACTTAAGTATTCAGATCCTCTGCTATGACACTTGAAACCAGATTAGACTTGGAGATGGCAGAGTGGCCATACAGAAGCCTCTCCACAGTAAAAAACACATGAAAGCCCATCTAGAGTGGGTCAAAAAACTCAAAAGGACTCTCTGATTGTGAGAAACAAGTTTTTGTGGCCTGATAAAAAGGTCTGCCATAAATCTCAGATTGGCAGAGTGCTGCAGTAATGTTTGACCTTCTGTAAGTTTTCTCTCATCTGCACACAGAATCTTTGCAACTCAATCAGAGTGAACATCGGGTTCTTGGTCACCTCTCTTACTATGGCCCTTCTGTCCCAATTAATTAGTTTTGTGGAAAAGCCAACTCTAGAAATACTCTTAGTTGATCCACACAAATAGTTTTTGTAGCCTTCTGCAGATTTGTGGCTCCACACAACCGTGTCTCTGAGCTCTGCAGGCAGTTCTTTCCTCCCCGTAGCTTGGTTGTGGAGAACACACACAAACCCACATTATATTAGTTAATGCAACACCTACCCCATCCCGGACTCTGACTTTAATCTCAGTCGCCGAAATTAAACGTTGTGACTGGTTTTGTTATCAAAATAAAGCAGTTTCTGTAATAAAAATCTCCTCGATTGTATCCCAAAAAGTGTCAAAAGTCAAACACACATACACACACCCATACACAGACACACACAGCTCACTTTATTAAATACATGTGTTCAACTGCTTGTGCAAATGCTAATGCAAATATCTAATCAGCCAAACATATGACAGTAATATAGGCAAATAGGTTTTATTTCTATTTTTGAAATGTTAAAATGTACTGAACTGATGGGGTGTGGTTAAAGGAATTGATACAATGTGCACTGGAGGAGCAACAATCCGTCTTGTTAGGAGCATGCCCCGACCATATAACTACTGAATACCATTTTGAGTTGCTACAGTGGAATTCTCTAAATGGGCTAGCCTGCCGTATCATTTTTGTGCTTTGATTTTCAGGGTGTCTTTGAACTCTATCCTCTGTAGGGTAATATTATAAATTTCCATCAAACTATGCGGTATCCTTTCATTCCTAACACATTAGCCAGTTCATCTCATGACAGTGTTGCTTTATTTTTTGAGCAGTGTATATTGTAAATATATAAATGTTTATTTTATAAATGAAGAGATGAAAGATGCACAGCAGGAGCTGGACAAAAGACTAAGGTTTTTTCTGAATGAACTGTCTCACTTAAGTCTGAATTGTGGACGCATTTTAGAAAACATCCCTACATCTCTCCTTCGGATAAAAATCAGCACACCTGTGCCAAGCTACAGCTTTAAAGGATTCTAAATTGCAGTGACATTTTCTTTTCCATGAAGTGAATTGCTTCCTTTAGACATGTTTTTGTACTGTGAACAGCAGATCTCATGCTGTGTTTGTGAGCAGGAAAATTAAGATGTTGGCTCTGGCTATTAAATTCTATTCAGCTTAGACTGCTGGGGCCAGATTGTTGTCTAAAATGTATAAGTTGTTAGAAGCAAATCTAATCTTTTTTGCGACAGCCTTGAATGCTGTTCCGGGCAAGGGCGTATGATGGATTCCAGTAATTGTAGTGACAATAATAAGCTGATGTACTACCAAATCATCTGAAAAATAAATCCATAGAACATGTAAGAGGCTGCATGTGCATGTCTATACATACATATTCAGGAAAACAGTCTGAGATGGTTTGGGCTTTGTGAGTTTGATACTACAAACAAATGTGATGGTAGTTGGCTGTCTATGGCAGGACAAGTATTGGGCAGAGTGACAACAAATTTCCTTCTGCAAGGCACTTAAAAACAGATGGGCAGAGACAGGAACATGTATTGGATGTGCCACCTGTACCTGAATGGGCAATGAAAACAGTGGACGGGCTCAAGCTTGTTGGTGGCCAATTTAGATGCTTTGTACTAGATTCAGCAAACTGTTTAATCAGAACATGCACCTCCTATTCAGGAATATGTTGTTCCTGACCTCCACAATAACTGAATTCATTCTGAGGCTGCTAGATGATGCAAATTCATAATTTTAGTAGTTTTTACTGATAGAGAAACTAATAGTGATGCTTTATGCCACCCTGGCTAACTGATCATGGTGATCTTTGGCTTGTTTGAGGCAGTTTGAAACTTTAGTTCCATAGTGAGCTGTATCTCACTGAGGATTAGAGTATTTTATGCAGTAAATACAGCAGCACTTGGAATGCTCATTCAGTAAAAATGCCAGGTCTGCTGCTCCGCTTAATGGATATGCCAATCAAAAAACAGAGTGTATGCTATCTTTGCATCCTATACAAAGTCAGTGGCAAACAAAATAATAGCTCTTGAAAACAGCAAACAAATTGATAAACTGCTCTCAACTATTGTGTTTTCTTCCATTTATTTTCCTTTATTTATTTATTACACTATGTTATTCCCACTTGGCAGTGCCATTCAGGGAGTCTTTCTGATCTTCTACCTAATGAGTTTCAGCACTGCCTTGGAAGTGTGAACTGCACACCTAATCTGTAAGAGCATCCCAGAAATAAGACTTTCAGGGGCATGCTTTACAAGACTGTGTTCAGTCAAAACAAAACTACTTTCCAATTTCTGATGTCAGTTGAGGTCATCCCACCTGACAACTTTGCCTTGCCCAAGAATTACCCAAATTCTGCTCAAATATCATGTAAATGTGTATATTGTATTTAGAAATGTAAATATTAAAGGAATCATCAAAAGAAAATTCAAATGATATAAATGCATCAGAGATACTACTAAAAAACTGAGTGAAACACTACCATCTATGCAGCATTCTTAATGGTATCGTGTTAGAGAATAAACTGATATACACATGCTTTTTATTTATGGAAATTCACAATAAGGATACAAACATACAGTAATGGAGGGTTACAATCTTGTCTAGGGAAAGCCATAACACTTAAGAGGATGTAAAATAGACCTAATAATTAAAAAATAGTTTTCTGGACACCTTAAAAGCATTGTTAGACAGCATTATGAGCGAGACTCAACGAGTGAAAGTAACATTTTATATAGTTATAGTTATGATATATTTATAGTTATAGAAATAACAGGTGGGGAGAACAAAGAAAGCAGTACTACAAACCCAAATTAGAAAATGTTGGGACTATGGAATATGAAAATAATAATAATAATAATAATAATAATTATTATTATTATTATTATTATTATTATAATTATTATTATTTATTTTATTATTGTTATTATTATTATTATTATTATTATTATTATTGTTATTATTAAAACACAGTGTTTCTTACATTTCCTTTTACTTTTATTTACTGGCAGACAGTTTGCAGACACATGACTACATTTAGATTGACCTTTTTTTGGCTCTAGACTACTAGTAGTGATTTCTTATTATGAAAAAGAAGTTCATGAATTTCTATGCTTTCTCTTGGATTTCAACATATTTTCTCACTCTTTGTTCAAGTTACCACCACTTCTTTATAAAAACCTAACACCTTTAAATCAGCTGGACCATGCATTAAGCTGTGCAAGCTTGAGTAGTGCATTATTCTAATATATCTGCATTTCCTATCAGTGCTTTGGAACATGTTGGGCAGAGCATACAGGGATGATTGCCTGTATTTGAGCAGGAAGACACCCATTGAAGATGTTAATAAATTCAAAATGTTAAATGCAAAAGAAAATTCAAATTTGTTGCAGTCACCTATGTTAGAGCGGTTGTTTCACAACTCTAGCATGCCTGGTTATATCCCCACATTTGAATCTATGTCCATTATCATATCACCATCCTATCTGAATGGCTTTAATGATTTATGTGCCCTTAGTGTGAGAGTATGTGTGCCCTATGATTAATTGGATCCCTCTCTAGAGTTGTGTCTGCCTTGCGCCCTGTGCTGCTAGCTAGGCATTGTTTTTTTTCATGGTCCTGACCAGGATTAAACATAAGACAATTCATGAGTGAGTGAATATGTGGTAGTTAATGCTGATATTCAATTAATCACTGTTTTAGAAACAACGCAGGATATTGACTGTTTAGTCAATACCAATTTCTCATATAGCATTGCTAAGTAAGGTGCATAATACAATTTCAGACAACATTCAGATCGCATGACCTACAAATTTACTGACTGTATTATGGTCATTAATGCACCCCTGCAATGTCAACCAACATCTGTTAGCCATCATGAAAAGCTTAATTACGCAAGCTACATTTCTATAAACATTCATACACTGGACATATCCATAAATATATACTGTACATTTATGGATAATTAATCCAATATTGTTTTTAACAATTTATACAATCCTAGCAACTGTGGGTAAAGGGTCTTTTTCAAGGTCCCAAAGGTGGCAACTTGGCAGAGGTTGAATTTTAAGCCTGGACATTCAGGCCTATAGTCCAGTACCTTAACCGCTAAGCTACCACAGTCTACGTACAGTATATAGAATATATAGTGATTACTATGACAGTTTGTGGATGCCAAAAGATTTTATGCACAAACACAAGTATCAGTATAGAGCGGCACAATAGTATTGCTGTCACAATAGCCTTCATACTTCTGCAAAAGCTTTCCACTTAATTTTGGATCATGACTGTAAGGTGGGGCACAGAAGTCCTGGATCACAGCTGGCATTTCAATTTATCTCAAAGGAACTGAATTTGGAAAGATGGAAAATGTGACCGAAAATGTCACCTGTAAAATGTGACAGAAAGAAACCGAGGTTCAATACAACAACTACTGCTATTTCTATCTATGGAGATTCCATGATGGGGCAGCACAGGCAGTGCATCACAGCTTCAGTGTCCCAGGATTGATCCTGACCTTGGAGTCTGCATGTCTAAATGGGTTTACTTCAGATTTTCTTATTTCTTCTTCTACAAAGACGTGTGTTAGGTTAACTGGAGTTTCTAAAATTCCTTTAGTGTATGTGTGTGTGAGTGTGTGTGACTTAAAATGTTGCTTTGTCTGTTTCTGCTCTACGTAATATGTCACCAGCTGAGCACCAGCTCTCCAACAACAATGGCCAGAATTTAGTGGATAAGAAAATAAATGAATGAATGATTCCACGTCTGTATACTTTATATCATTCAGATATCTGAACACTTTTCAAGTATACCAATAATTATTTTGGTTTAATGGGAAGTACTTCTGTAATAACTATTCATTATTAGATAATAATGCTAGCTCAGTTTATGGCTTTGCTCTCTGCAATGGTCCACCCTATGATGTTATTTTATAGAGAAAATCAATATATGAATAGATCCCACTAAACTAATGAACTAATTTGTTTAATTGAGATATAAACAATTAAATAGCAATGCTAGCAATATTCCTCAAAGTAACATTGGAAGGGATTTCCATATGTCAGTTCTAACTTTTTTCCGATTTTGCTTGTTATGCATTGTCTTGCTGATAAATGTAATTTTTGTCCCTACAAAATACGTCATTCTGAAGAAATTAATGGTGCTTTAAAATCTGATTGTAATTTTCTGCATTAATTCAGCCATCACAAATTGCAATGTAATTCCATTGTAATGGTCCATCCTAGATGCCCCAAGCCCAGAGAAGACGGAAAATGGACTCCAGACCAAAGACAAAAAGAACCATCCAACAGAGTGATAACAAAATGATAACAAAGAAACCACTTGGACTAAGATTGTGTTTTATTGTATCCCTAATACAACATATGGGAATATTTGGATGTTCGACAGGTTCTCACTAACAAATGATTGATTAGAAATTAATTATTTTTGGTTACTAATGATTAGATTGATGTAGTGATGTAGTGCATTATTTAGTTATTATAATACACAAGGAAGATCCTCACAAATCATAAACTGATACCAACATGAGTGTGTATGGATGGATTTAATGTGATTTGCTCAGGTTAATCACTACTAATTAATAGTAAACGTACAGGCAATTATCTCCTATAGTTCAGACAACTGAAAGTTGAAAGTACTTACTGAAAAGTCTCTTCTCCTACACTCACTATTAACGTAAGAGAGAGAAGTCACTCGTTATTCATGGACAAAATGTAAATAGCACCAAATAAATGAAAGAAGTAATGATTGTAAGTATTCTTTGTCTGTGGCTGCAAGTAAATGTTCACATATCACACTTAAGCCTGGAAATGAAACACTGGCAGACAGATGGGATGGGACCACTGAAACTATCATTGCTTTTCTGGCAGGAAAGGAATTGCATTGTATTCAAAGGGTGTTTTTCAGGCCTCACAAAACACTGCCAGTTATTCAGTGCCATCAGACACCAAGTGCTATCACAGTGCAAAAAGCTACACCAAATCTGGCAGTATGATACCGTGACACTCATTAAATCTATTATTAGTTATTGTGCTATTTTAACTAGAGATCTCAGTTTCTAGGTTTTCCAATTTCATGTCTGTTTTGATCCATATCTGACATTTTATAGACCTTAATTATAGCATTATATTATAATTTTGATTGCTTGTTTAAATGGCAATTATTACCAGCAACGGGCATTACATAATTCATATATGCTGCTGGGCTACAGAGAATCCATGTGTTTAAACTTGATAAACTTCATGATCACTTGCAGTGCCAGTGACATAGGTGCAAGTCTTAGCCTCCTGTGTTTTCTCCTGGTGCTCTGGCTTCCCTTACATTTCAAAGATGTGAGTTTACTGGTGTGTGTGCATTTGCCCTGCAATGGACTGGACTTCTCTTCTGTATGAACTCACTATTCACCCTGTGCTGCCAATTATGCTGAATTTCCCCTCGACACTGAGTTTTTTATGCAAAGTGAGAATAGCTGTGTTCGCCTAATGAAAGTTTGCATTTGTAGAGTTTACAACCACCAAATCCATTTTTGATAGTGTACTGTAAATTAAAAAGGAAAGTTCTTTGTCTCGAAATGCTGCTGCCTCAATGGAACAGGAACATCAGTGAAAATACAAGACTGGCCAATTGGCCAATGGTGTAGGAGTTTATAGATAAAAGAGATTAGTTAGATGTTAGTATTTTTCTCATCAAAAGGGTAGTGAGGGACACCCCGCTTCTGTATTCCTTCACTGGGTGCCTGTAGCTCAGATTTTGAAATACTCATGTTTTTTTTCTGCTCCAAATATACCAGCACTCCTATAGTTGAAAACACTTATCAAATCCAACTCTGTACCCACTGTTGCAAGCATGACTTAACTGGGGCCACCCCTCAGAGCAAAAAGAAGACAAAATACAACGCTGTTCTCTGGGCGTCTCAGTCTCACTGTCGTCAATGATATTGCTGATATTGCATTTATTAAGAAAACAGAAACAAACAATAAAGCTCTACCTGATGCACTTTGCTGTGTTACTGAGTTTATGGTCTTTTCAGGCTAGATTATTCATGCTAACACCTTCCCAACTGAATGAAACAGTCAATTATCACGTCATTGATGTCTGGATATGGCTTCATCAAGATTAGAATTTCCAATATCCCACGTACAAATATGCTTAATCATATCTCCTGTTCTGTATCAGCCCAAGGGTGTGATCCAGTCTTAATTAATGTCAGTTAACATAACATAGACATGAAAGACAAGATTTCTGGATTTTTTGGGGGTTCCTGCCTCAGACCTAACTTCAGTGTATTTTGCTTTCAATAGACAGAATGTGCTTAAGTAGAAATAATTATTACTAGTTTTTAATATCACAAACAGTGTCTCTACAAATTAAATTGTTTTCATTTGAATAAAAAAATAAATAAATTTCTGTCAGAAGACAAACAAGCAGGGACATGATGAGAGTTTTACAACATTCAATATTTGTCTCTTCATTTATTTGGTTCAGTTTCTTCCGACAAGTTTGTTTATCTGTGTGCCGAAATTGATAACACAGTTTAATCACAGCTCTTAGGGAAGGAGTTTACTTCATATATTTGAATTGCATTTTCAGAATTGCTACAATAAAATTTGATTCTTACTGTTAGCTCAGTAATAACAAACACCGGTTGAGGGCTGCCTGGGAAAAAATATATTACAGAAGAATGAACTGTTTTATTAAACCATAATGTACGCGTTGTGTATCTCTGCTACAAATAAGATGGGCATAGTACACTAAAATATTTAAGAATGTGTCAAAACCAACATGACTCCATGTTCCACGTTTGTTCTGCTATGGAAAGAGATGGATAATAATAGCAACTGTCTGCGTCTGACTTGGGTTGAACAAAAATTAATTAAAAAATGATATAATACAACAAAGGTATTCTTAAATCAGGAACAAACACATGTAATAGATCTAAGAGCAAAACAATTCAAAAGAAAAATGAAGTGCCGTTGCCTGTGGAACAAACAGTAAAGACAGCAGGTTCTTTTAGACTGCAGTAACATGGAAACACTTCAGAAGAAAAAAAGGTAGACGTGAAATGAAATAATAAATGCCATAAGTGTGATTGCCAACTGTAAAGCGTATAACTAATCTGACTTGCCCTTTGGGAAGTACTGTTAAGCTGCTAATCTGTATTTCATTAATCATTACAAGTGTGCTATATCAGCCTCAACATGGACCCTGTCTTAATTCTTGTCAGTCAACATACCACATATTTAGTTTATTCTTTCTAGATTTTTCTCAATCCAGTATTCAGGCTCAAGTCAGACTGTTGCTTTCAGTAGAATACTTATGGATAAAAAGCCATACATTTGTGCTTGTGTTGAAATAACTGATACTACCTTTGTATCTCACAAGCAGTGGTTCTACTATTCTGATCTCTTTTGATTTAATACAAAAAGCTCTGAATGCTTAATCCTAGTCAGGGCTATAGGAAAACCGGTGCCTAACAAGCAGCACAGGGCTCAAGGCAGGGTGCCAATTCATCATTGGGCGCATATACTCACCCATTTAGAGCACCCCAGAAACACCAATTGCCCTAACACCTTTGTCATTGGAATGTGAAAAGAACCCAAATTACCCAGAGTAAACCTACACGGACACAGAGAGGAGATCCGCACAGGCAGAGTATGAACTAATCACGCTAATATCTTACTGTCTGGATATTTGTTTATTTATTCACTACATTTCTCAGGGTCATTAGGACATTGAGAATTTAATTTCTCTATGTGGAAGGAAACCAGCATACCCAGAGGAATCCCATGCAGATTTGTGGAGAACATACAAACTCTACAGGAGTCCATACAGAAGCTATCAAAGGCACCACCGAGTCACCGTGGCTGACGATATAAAATTAGTAATTTTTGTCAGAAGACAAACAAACACGGATATGATGAGGCTTTTTATTTCTACATTCAATATTTGCCTTTTGGCTTATTAAGTTCAATTCCATGTGGCAGTTTGTTTATTTGTGTGGTAAAATTACTAACACAGTTTAATCACACTGTATTAAGCATTACTGTATGTTTGAGTTGCATTTTCCCAATTGCAAATTTGATTTTGACTGTTAGCTCAGTAATAACAAACACCCATTCAGGGTGACAAAAGAAAGAACATCACAGGGAAAAACCACATACATTCCATAAAACTTCAGTTTAAGCAACTCAGAAACAAACAAGTTGGGCATAGTACACTAAATTAATTAAGAATCTGTCAAACTCAGTTTGTAACAAAAGTCCACGTCTATTCTGTTGAGATATGGATAATAACACCAGAAACTGGCTGTGACTCGGATTTAAAAGAATATTAATATATATTCTATATATTACGGATATTCCAGTGAAACAGACATTGCAGGCAGGTGGCTCATATAATGTCATGAAAACACTTCAGAAGAAAGAAAAGGTAGAATTTAAGTGAAAAATGTAATTACACACTCTAAACCATACAACCCATCTAACTGGTCCTTTGGGAGCCATAGTTAAGCTGCCAATCTGCATTTCATTTAAATACTGTTACTGATTAAACACTAATTCAATCCAAAAGAATACAACTGGGTCATGATTGGATCTACCAGCAGGATCTATTTCCAAATCCACACATTGCAGTTTTATGGGCACATAATTAAGATCCTAGTCCACTAATCTAAAGCACTGAAGCTGAGATATGGCCTCACAAGTATAACATTTATAAGATGGCTCATTATCCCTCAAAAAGGGTCAAATTATTAGAAGCATGCTTAGATGAATTCTGTTATTCAGTCCATCAGTTCCAGTCCTCATACCTTTACTCAGGTCACATCCAAGGGCCCTAACTCCACATTCCCTCCGCCTGTTCACTGAGGATTTTATGCAACCAAAACTTATAGAGCATTCGGAAAGTCTTCAGACGTTTTCAGTTATTTTCATTTTTGTTATTTTGTTTAACCTATGTATTGATTATTATTGTTCACCCACCACACATTTCAAACGAAGGTTGCAGCAATGATAAAAAATACAACACATGCACAGAAGGTCTGTGCATCAAATAAAGTCAGCATGTGTGTTGATAATGATAACTGACCTCATCACCAAACCAGTATATAACCCATAAAGGAAACTTTGGAATATCAACTGTGTGTGTGTGTGTGTGTGTGTGTGTGTGTGTGTGTGTGTGTGTGTGTGTGTGTGTGTGTTTTAAATGTAGGACTGGAAATGAGCAACCTGCTGATTTTCTATCTCCTTAAGCACGGCTGATGCTGTCAGCATCTCCAGGCTGTCAATCAAGCAATCAAAACACTTCACAGAAGGACTGGTGATGAATATTTATGAAAGACGAGACAGACGGAAATCTCAAATGTGTGTCTGCATCTACATCTGTTTCATCTGGATTATATCCTTACAGCTTTAGAGACAGCTTTACGAGCAAATGAGGGCACAATGCTCGATGCTCTGCAACTTAATTACACATGAGCCATATGTCATGCAACATTCTGTTACACCAAGCCACTTTCTTAATTGAATCTCTGTCAAATGGGCTGCAATCTAAAAGTAAAAAAAATATGATAAAAGAAATGAATGGGGAAATATGATAAATGGAAAGCTATCAAAATTCATTAATTGTCACCTGTGATAATATTAGCACAGTTAATAGGCCTTGGAATAAAATGTTTCCAATCACAGTTCCAAAGCAAACGATGGCACAGATTCACAGAACTGACCTTTAATGGAGCATTACTCTCTTAGGATAATGTGCTGAACTTCATCCAAAATCAAAACAGGGATGTACCGTATAAGACTAGATTTTAATTTGTAGTAAAGCTTTTAAAAAAGTACTTGATTTTACATGATCAGAAAGTGTTATGTCCATTAGTAACTGTCAGTTTGAAGGCTAGAACTGCCTTACCTTATCACACTAAAATAGAGGAATTTGAGTTGGGTCTAGAAGAAGGAACTGCCTGGTTTCTTACAACACTCATAAGATGAATAGGGCATATAAAAACAACAATTTATTTTGTGTAAGAACTGTTTAGATCTTGTACTTTTTACATCTACATTCCTTCTCTAGAATTATGTGTTTATTGTTGAGCAATAAATACAGGAGGGGAGTAGTGACTGTGGTAGACTAGTGGTTAAGTTACTAGACTATGAACCAGAAGGTCCAGGGTTAAAATCCCACTTCTGTCACAGTTGGGTCCCTGAGCAAGGCCCTTAACCCACAAATGCTTGAATTGTAAGACTGTATTAATTGTAAGTCGCTCTGGATAAGGGCATCTGCTAAATGAAATGTAAATTATAATTATTAGTTAGCAGTCCAGGATTTTACCTACTACCAGAAAAGGGGCCTTATGCTGATCACCAGTGATCTTCAGTGCCTCATGAACCGGCATTTAACAATAGCTTATATAACCAAATGGGCAAGGAATTACTTTGGAAAACCTTTGTCAAGCACTACAATAAAGAGTAACATTCAGAAAAGCCTCTTAAAACTTTGCAAAAAGAAGCCTAATATTATTCATGTCCAGAAGGGGCACTGACTTTGCTGGGTTTGTGGGCATCTAGGATGGACCATCACATAGTGGAAATGTGTACTGTGGTCAGAGAAATGAGTATCCCAGGTCTTCCACTCGATGTGCTCCCATCCAAAGATGAAAAGGACACAGCACAAAGTGACTCATGGAATAGCTAAGCTCAGTCAACAAAAGCTAGTAAGTGATGCATATTAAAATCTTTCCATTTATTTTTGCCCTCCAGAACTTTAGTGTGTAACACATTTTTATTCGCCTGGTGAGCTTCACCTGATGTATTTGCTTTGTACACTAAATAATGTACAATCTCACCAACTACCCACATCCAAACAGACACACACACTGGGGTGTACTTACTTTTGTTGCCAGCAGTTTAGACGTTAAAGGCTGTGTTTTGAGTTATTTTTTAGGGCACAGCAACTTTGCACTGTAATACTGTAGACGGACTACTTTACATTGTATCAAAATGCCATATCAAGCATGTCTCATCAAAAGATATAATAAAATAGTTACAAAAATGTGAGTTTTTTGTGAGATACTGTATGTGTTTGGTAGCCATTTTATGGGTACTGCATTAAATTCCATTGTTGCTAGGTCCCACAAGAGAAACACACAATCAGGTCTATGAAAACAAGCTATTGAAAATGAAACTAATTATTGTAGAATGGGAGACCTGGCAAACATGCTTGATTGTTTAGTAACTTCCACAAAAGCTCTACACTGTATCCAGTTAAAAGCTTGTTGTGTAGACTGAGAAAAGCGATTTAAAATAGGACTACGGGTATATATGTGCTGGGACATTCAACTAATATTCGATTAAAATGTCCTTATCGGATTTCTTAATTAGATTTCTAGACCTTAATCTGATCTAAGAAATCAGAGTATGCTGTTTACATGATCACTTGAAAATGATTGGGTTATAAATACAAAAACAAACAAAAATAAAATAAAAAAATAAAAAATAAAACAAAAAAAAAATACAAATTATGATTGGGTTATATAAATCATATAATATATAATATATAAATAATATGCATTCAGTGAGGATCATGCGCCTTTAAAACCACCTGCCGTTTATGACTGGGAAAGAAACAGGAATATTCAATTCAATTCAATTCAGTTTTATTTATATAGCGCCTTTTACAATGGAGCATTGTCTCAAAGCAGCTTCACAA
>JAVSBV010150741.1:0-15332 GCA_033117975.1 Parotocinclus spilosoma
TTCTTATTCGCTCTCACGTTCTTTGGTCCGATTAAGTGGAATTTTGGTCCAAATAAGCGAATAACATTACACGTACAGTATATAATAGGATTTGTTTCGGTGCTTTAGGATTTGGTCCGAATAAGCGGCTGGCCCCATTAACCGGATCCGACTGTACTTTTGTTAGCAAGCAGGAATGAAGACTCAAAAATGCTAAGTGATATTTCAGCAACTCAGTCATGAAAGTGTGTGTTTATGTGTGTGTGGGGTGAAGAGAGGCAGCATTAGATGCCATCAGGAGAGATGCCCGTCTGTGCAGTGTACAAACCCCATCAGAGAGCCTCACAGGTGCTGCCCCGTCTGCAAAGGTAAGACATGAAACTACAAGGCAAGGCTTCTGTACACTAAAACATTACAAGTTTGCATTTTGATCTCTTTTTTTCTGTTTTATTCTTTTGTATTCGTGTGTAGCGTGTGTGTCGGAGGGTGTCGAGTACGAGCACGGCTCAGTCTGGGACTCTGACGATGATTCCTGCAAAAGCTGCTCCTGTGTCGAGGGGAACACTTTGTGCTGGGTTAAAGAATGTTCTCCTGTTTCCTGCCTCCATCCCAACTTAGAACCAGGTGAGTAAAAGAGAGAGGAGGAGACGGAGAGGACGATGTCCAGGGATTTATCACCCTGCTGGATTTTAATATAACATCACAGTAATGCTATTCATTCAATCATTTTCATAACCGATTAATATAATTCAGCTTAAGAAGCAGCACAAAAACGAGGCAGGAACCCTAAACAGGGGGCTAGTCCATCACAGGGCTCGTGCACCCAGGCAAATACACACACTTTAGAGACACTATTTGACCTAATTTATGTATGTCTGTAGAATCAGAGAACCTGGAAAAAAGCCCAGAGATACAGGGAGAACATACAAACTCCATTGGGCATATAATATATTATTATTATTATTATTATGATCACTATTATTATTATTATTATTATTATTATCACTATTATTATAATTTTTTAGTAACTAATATATAATTAATATGTATTGTGATTTATTATTATTATTATTATTATTATTATTATTATTATTATTATTATTATTATTATGCTATTGCTATTATCACTATCACCATCATTATTTTAATTTACATTTTTTATTGTGTATTATTGTGATTTATTATTATTTTTAGTAACTAATATTATTAATAAGCATTGTGATTTATTTATTTATTTATTATTATTATTATTATGTTATTGTTGTTATCACTATCACTATCATTATTTTAATTTTTATTTTTTTATAGTGCATTATTATTATTATTATTATTTTTTTTTGTAAATTATTATTATTATTATGTTATTGTTGTTATCACTATCACTATTATTATTATTATTATTATTATAATTATTAGGTTATTTTTTATCACTATCACATCATTAAATTTTTTATTGTGTATTATTATTATTATTTTTATTAATATTACTATTGTGCATTACTAGTTGTTTGTTGTTATTATATTTATTATTATTATTATGTTATTATTGTTATGTTATTTTTATTATCACTATCACATAATTTTATTTAATTGTTTTATTGTGTATTATTGTTATTATTATTATTAATATTATTATTATTATATCATTATTAGGTTATTTTTATTACCACCAGCACATCACTATGATCATTTTACGTTATTATTCCCCTTGTAATTCTTTTTTTTCCCCTGTTTTTTCAGGAGAGTGTTGTTCATCGTGTCGTCACTGTCGCTACAACCAGCGCATTTATGAAAACGGCCAAACATTCTTTGATCCAGATAAGCCTTGCCAGAGGTGCATCTGTCAGGTACAAAAATATGATTCTGTTTTATTGAATATTACTGTTATAGATCAGTATTTATGCTTTATTAAAGTGATCTGAGAGAGACCTGGCCATGTGAGGCATTTATAAGCAGTGTGTGTGTGTGTGTGTGTGTGTGTGTGTGTGTGTGTGTGTGTGCAGGCCGGCTCGGTGCAGTGTGATGCAGTGCACTGTCCACAGGTGTCCTGCTCTAACCCTCACACCCCGTCGGGACAGTGTTGTCCCCAGTGTCCAGGTAAGCCCACGTCCCTGTGCACGTCCTAACGGTCACCCTCCTGTACTGACTGGCTTTTCCCCCGGCCGCCCTTCTGCCTCCAGACTGCGACTTTGATAACCGCATATTTATTAACGGCGAGACGTTTCCCAATCCGGTGAACCCCTGTGAGCAGTGTGTGTGCACCAGCGGGCATGTAGACTGCCATCAGCAGTGCCCCAGACCCAACTGCCATTATCCTGTGCCAGGGTCGTGCTGCCAGAACAACTGCAATGGTAAAACACACACACACACACGCACACACACACACAGGCACACATTTTATGATACTATAATCGTTCTGTATTTACTAGGTTGCAGCTACGCAGGCAAGGATTATCCAAACGGCATGGACTTCCCTCACCCAACAGACAAGTGTCGAGAATGCCACTGCATCGTACGTAACACACCCTCACACACACCCTCACACACACACATGCACCCTACTAATACCACATGCTTTCTGCTGTGGAGTATTTGGCTTCATTTGCGTATCTAAACCCTGCAGAACGGTAACGTGCAGTGTCTGATGAAGAGATGTCCTCCTGCAAAGTGCAGCGATCCAGTCCTGATACCAGGAGAATGCTGTCCTCAGTGTCCAGGTGAAAACACGTCCATAAAATGTCTCATTTATTGAAAATGTGTGGAGCCTTGCTGTAGTTCGACATAAATACGATAAAACATCACAAACCATCCTGAAAGGCCACACGAAGACACAATATTTACAAAATGTTACGCTTGGATATTTGTTTACAGAGGAAAAGGATTCGGTGTTACAAATCTGTGAGCGGTAAAAGTATGTGAACCTGCGTCGAAGTGTCCGCTTCAGGTCCGTCCGCAGCATTTGCTCTCGGATTAAGGTCCGGACTTTGACTTGGACGTTCCAAAACATCGGTTCTATTCTTGTTCTCTTGGGATTCAGTTTACAATTAAACGTCCGGGTAATTTCCTTATGAATGTACTGCTATAATTCATAAAGAAGTCCTGGCCCAGATGCAGCAAAACAGCACACTATCCGATCTGATCTTTTCCTGACGGTGGACTCATGAACAGTTTTACGGACAAAAAAAAGAAAACCCTCGCATTTTAAAAAATATGACACGTATATTAAATATTAAATGCAAAACAGACCAATTTTTAATCAGAGCCAAATTTCTGCGTTGTTCTTCTTCTCATTAAAATCAGTGACCAATCAGAGCTCGGTTGACGGGCAGAGCGGCTCAAAAGCGCTCATAGGACAAGCAAGAGGCTGACTCTAAAACATTTAAATTGGAGCTCGTATTTATGCGCAATATAGACTTTTACGAAGGTTTAAGCACAAATTTTCCGTGTCACAGCGCCACCTGCTGACTGCGTTTATGAGGACAACCCCTACAGACACGCACAGCACTTCTATCACCCCACGGACAGCTGCCGGTCCTGCTTGTGCACCAACGGCACAGTCCACTGCCGCCGCAGGCCGTGCCCCTCTGCCCTCTGTGCCCACCCCATCCTGCAGGAGTGTTGCCGCACCTGTGATGGTACGAGAGGCACAAACACCGGCTGGTATTCTGTTTTATATTATTATTTATATTCAAACGACGTCTGCACAGGATGTCTATATAACGGCGTGGAGCATGCTAACGGGGCGGTGTTCCCGGAAATCTCGGACCCCTGCGGGACGTGCGTTTGTCGGGACGGCACCGTGACATGTCAGAGGACAAGCTGTCCCGCCGTCGCCTGTCCGTTTCCCGTCCAGGGGCGGTGTTGCGAGAGCTGCGATGGTACGTATCGGCGTCTGGGAGCAAAACATTCGAGCGGTATGACTTTACTGTACGCAAGTTTCTCTCCTTCAGGTTGTAAGTACGCTGGGACGGATTATTCGACGGGGCAGGAGTTCCCAGACCCTGGTGATCGATGCAACCACTGCGTCTGTATGAACGGTCATGTGACCTGCAGTAGGAAGCAGTGCTACAACCCGGGCTGCTCTCACCCGGCTCTCATGCCTGGACACTGCTGTCCTGTGTGCGATGGTACGACTCACGCAACATTTCATGCGTTCAAGAGCCCAAAAGTGCCGCGTGGGGCCACTGGGGCCGTGCCGGGGACTCAAACCAGGTTCATCATGGGGGTGGACTAGAATGTTAAAGAAGCGCGGGTTTTAAAAATCTTCAACTTGTTTGTTTTTGTTTCTTCTGATTTCTACATTATTGAATTACTAGTTGTGAAAGATGGGCTAACTTTATTTTTTAAACTTGTACGTTACATTTTTTACTACAAAATTACTTACTTTGAGTTGGTATTCTTCAGAAATTAAGGTATTTAAGATATTCCAGCTACAACAGAATCAATTGTTTACACTTTTACACCTAGCATTTTTAGTCGTTTCTGTTCATTGCTTCGGACTGAGATATTGGTGCATCATGGGAAACGTAGTGCCCTAACCAGGGAACAATAATAATATGATAATATAATAATAATAATAAAAAAAAAATTATTTCTAAATAAACAATTCCTCTTTTTTTCTCCTAGGTTGTTCGTATAATGGAACAATACTGCTTCATGGCCAAACTCTACCAGATACGACAGATAGCTGCTCAGAGTGCACATGCAGAGTAAGCTGTGTGTGTGTGTGTGTGTGTGTGTGTGTATGTGTGTGTGTGTGTTTCAGATATCCATGCTTGCTTGAACGCCGTGAATAACGTTGTGTGTTTAACAGGTCGGCTCGTTGCAGTGTGTAAGAAGAGCGTGTGCTCCTGCTCCATGTCCCCATCCTGTTAGTGGCCCATGTGGTTGCCCTCGCTGTGAAGGTGAGGAAAACACACACACACACATGCACACAAACACACACACACACACACACACACACAAATGATGAAACAATAAACCTTTGTGTGCAGGCTGTGTCTTCCATGGAGGCGTTTATTCCGATGGGCAGGTTTTTTCCACGTCTAAGGCTGTGTGTGATGAGTGTACATGCACTGTACGTTCCCTGCGTCCTAAATCCAATTTACTAACACACAGCGCTCGTTTTGATCCCAATTAATGAATTCGTATGCGATGCAGAAAGGGATGGTGAGCTGCGTTCTGAAGTCCTGCCCCGAGGTGACGTGCCCACACCCCGGGTCAGACCGGTGCGGCTGCGCAGCGTGTGACGGCTGTAGTTTCCACGGGCGAGAGTGCTCAAACGGAGAAAGGTTCCCTGATCCCGAAGACCACTGCCAGCGATGTTCCTGCTCGGTAAATGAAACAAAACGTTTATTCCACTGCAGACAGTTTGAATCTGACATACGTCATGTTTCTTTCAGGCCTGCAAAAGTTGCAAAAGCAATTTAGAGCTTGATAAAAAATAAGCCAATGATTTGATTTTTAAAAAGCAGCATCCACGGTTTGGAGGAGCAAAGACGGGCAGAGGATCTCCAGTTCGTCAAACAAAAGCTTAAGAAAAGGGCTGAAATGTTTAAAAGCGATGATGCGATGATCCTCAAAGAAAGATTGGAAGGGATTTCGGTATAGAAATTTCACTCCTAAAAGCCTAAACTGAAGTGGGGTGATCTCTAGGCGCTCCCTCAGGCAGCACTACCATTAAGAGGCGTTACTTAGCAATATCTGAAAGAAGCACATGGATTAGGGATTACCTTATCAAACCTTTAATAAGCTCTACAATACAGAGTTACATTCACACATACCACTTAAAACTTTACTGTTCCATGAAACCGTCTTTGTTTTGCAATAATAAACTGTTAGGGCTCCTACCTTTCGCCCCGGAGGCAAATTACGACCTGATTTGTTTTTGTTTTTTTTGATTTGGGTTTTAGCGCTGTTCGGTGCCAGGTCGTCTCCGTTCGGTACGCCCGCCCGACCACCGGCACGCTCACACCCTTACGCACACCTTTAGGGATAGTGGTTACGTTCCGGGGGCTTTTAGTGCCGATGGACGCGTACGGGGGGAACCCCCAAGGTATCTAGCATTTTTAGGGCCACTTCCCGTACTCGTGCTCGCCCCCTGGCGCTTTGGCGTCTTTTGTGCTCTTTTGAGCCTCACTCTAGTCGGCTGCCCGCTCGAAATGAGACACGCCCCGGCTAGAGTGGCCACCCGGCTGTGCGTTTGAATTATCGCGCCCCGGCATGGCTTTCCCACGCTACATGCACGTTCGAACTCACCTTCGCCCCCTGGCGTTCGGACTACCTCCGTGCCTCGTCACTTGGGAGACGTCCCAAATCGTGCTCTCTGCACGCTTGTCTCGTTGACGCTTCGGCGCCCTCTCGTGATCAGCTCGGATGTTGGTCCCAGTCGGGACGCAACACAGCGACGCCATTTTATCCTTTTGGCTTTTTTGTGTTCAGGAGCCTTTCACTCCGCTCTTAATCCCCTTTTAGCTTTTCTATATTATTTCCCCATTATTATTATTATACGTCGTGGGATTTCGTCTATCCCGCATCCTGGGGTCCTACCAAAAACCACCACATCTCGTGACAGTTTGTGGGTTGGTTGGTTCTCCAGATGCAAAAATGTGTGTGTGTATCTTTAAATATTGGGCTCTATATGAAATGGTGAATGAATAAATTAGTTTTTAATCATTTTTTTCATATCCCCAAACTTTTGTTGTGGCCCCAGATCTTAATCCTTTAACGTAGTACTGGTTCGTTGGCCAGCATCTCTTGGTCGTGGGGAGAGGTCGATAATGGGAAGCTGTGTGACATTTGCTCGATACGGCACTAATCGAGGGTCTGGGCTGCTATTAAATATGCTTTACCCCTCGGAAAGCTTTGATTGTGAGAAGTGAGGTCTGGATCGTTACTTAGAGGCAAAGCAAGTGGCCACCAATCAGAGCAGGTCTGTCTGGTCCTGTCGCCCGGTGACTGACCGAGCGGGCCCGGGAGAGACGGGGAGATGGTGGCTCGGACGGCCGAGGACGATGGGTATGAAGTAAGAGTCATCAATCAGAAGTGAGACCTGCAGAACGAGGAGCAGGGGGATATAAACTATAAACCAGCCCATGTTTATGGACTGATGAGATGCGCAGTTTCTCACCACCTGGCACAGTTTTGGGAGGGATGGGTCCCTGGGGTCCTGACTCAAGACTCGAGGCTCGACCCAAGACTTGGACTGTAGAGACTCAGATTTGCACTAATGACATGAGAGTGGACTCTGACTCAAACTCTAGTGTTGAGTTTTGAGCCTGTTTAGGAAGACAAGAGACTGGAACGGTCAACTGAAGACTCTAACCGGCCCGTTGTAAAGGGACTGTGGTAGCCCAGTGGTTAAGGCACTGGACTCTGGACCTGAAGGTTCTGGGTTCAAATCCCACCTTTGCCAAGCTGCCACAGTTGGGTCCTTAACCCACTATTGCTTAAATTGTAAGGGTTGTAAGTTGTTCTGGATAAGGGTGTCTGCTAAATAATGTAAATGTAAACGTAAATGTAAAGTCTAGACACATGAGAGGCTTGAGATTTGACACAATACTGACTCGCCCGATAGACTAGAGACCCATTGTAATCTCTCTGGACACTCAAGACTCGTCTCGGATGTGCAGACTACAGGGTTCAGTTTTTACTTGGACTTGGATGTTGGAATCCCTGGACTTGACAAACATTAGACTCTTGTCTCGACTCTGCCCGTTGTGGACATGAGACTCAAGACTGGACTCTTACTCAGACTTTAAACACTTGAGACAGGACATGGGCAGCTGCCACCGAAGACACTTGAGACTCTGACTTGCACAGTTTAGTAGACTTAAAACACAACTGAACTTGACTTGGACTCAAAGGTTAGAGACTGTAGAGGGCAGACTAGAGACTCGACTAGATTTGAACTCAGACTTTGAAGACATTAGACTGGACACAGTCTTGGACATGGACTAAACATTGACGACATGATGGACATTAGACACTAGGGACTTGACTCAGACTCAAAAGAAGACTCGACTCGGCCAATTCTAAATTATAAACTAGTCACTTGGACTCAACCCCTAGAGACTCAACACTGGACTTTGACTTGCACAGTAAACTCAACTCAACTCGACTTGGACTTAAATGTTACCGACTCTAGCTTGGACTCTCACAATAGACTGGAGACTCAGCTCGAGCCAGAATTCAAACTCCCGTCTTAAGTTTGATCTTGTTACGAGATGTGGTTGTTGGTGTTAGGACCCCAGGATGCGGGACAGACGAAATTAGTGATAGTGGGTATCGCCCGGGGGCTTTTAGTGCTGATGGACGTGTACGGGGGGGAACCCGTAGTATTTTTAGGGGCACTTTGAGGGTCTCCCGTCCCGTCTCCTCGCACGCCTGAGCTCACGCTCCTCCGTCGTCGGCACCCGACGAGCCTCACTCCAGCCGGCTGCTCGTCCTGAATGGGACGCCATTTCATCCTTTTTGTTTTTTTTTGTGTTCAGGAGCCTTTCGCTCCGCTCTTAATCCCCTTTTAGTTTTTCTATATTATTTCCCCATTTATTATTATTATATGTCATGGGATTCCATCTATCCCGCATTCTGGGGTCGGAATCATCAGGCTAGAGATGGAATTTCTTCCGAGGGCAATACTGTATCTGGGGTGATGTTAAGCAGCGTAACCATGAACCTGAACTGATTACCTCACAGCCGCTTTGCTAAGACGTTCCCTCATGCCCGTCTCACCCTAAGTGGTTACAGAACTGAAATCTGTGTCGTCTGAACATTTTGGTCCAATTACTGTCGTTTCATCGGACTTTAGTGGCCTGGTGGCGACAGAAAAGCTTCACTTTTATTTTAAAAAGTTGCTTTAAAAAAAAAAAAAGTTTAAAGCTGCTTTGTTAAATACAGCTTAATGAATAAACTTTAAACTTTTTGGTCATACAATATTTCTTATTAGCTATATATGAACTGTTTTTTTTTTCATGCCTTTTTACATTTATTAAAAAAATGAATAGAATAGTAATAATTGTCATAATAATCGTAATAATAGAAATTATAAAAGTAATATAGCAATAAAAGTAATATAAATAAATGATGATGATTATTATTATTATTATTATTAACAGTAACAAAATAATAATAATAATTTAAAAATGTCACTTGTTATTTTAGCAATATTCATAATAATAGAAGCATTAATAATAGGAATAATAGTAGTAGTAATAATAATAATGATCAAGTTTAATTATGAATTATAATTGAATGATAATACTAAGAATAAATAATAACAATTGTTTTTACTATTATAGTATTTATTGTAGTGATAAAAGAAAAAAACATATTTTATTATTAATATTATTATAATAATAATTATTAATTATTATATTTTATTTGAATTATTAAATTATTACATTAAATGTAATATGCTAATTGAATATTAGTTATGATTATAAGCCTAATTGTTAATAATAAAATAATCTTTATTTTACTGTGATTCATATATTAATAATTATAATAATATTAATACAGATAATAATAATAATAATAATAATAATAATGTATTATAAAGGTAGTAATATTATTTTTAATCTGTTATTATTTGTTTATATTAATAATGTGTAATAATTGTAATAGCAGTAATAATAGGAATAATAATAATGGCAATAATAATGAATAATATAATGATAAGCCTAATAATAATTATTAATATTGTTATTATATTTGTTGTAATAGTAGTAGTATTAGTAGTAATTATATAAATGATATAGTAATGCTGCCAATAAGAGTATTATAGTTGACTACGATACTGTTATTATTATTATTATTATTATTATTATTATTATTATTATTTTTAGAATCTCTTGTGTGATGTATGAAATATCTCCTGTTATTACACAGAAGTTTTAGGTAGTTTGTGTTTAAAGGGCCGGTATAAGAGAGATGACATTATGAACATGAGCTGATAATATTAGAGAACTGATTAATTATAATGTGTGTTTTTATTGTGGTTTTTGTTTCCAGATCACAGTGACGAGCTTCGCTTCTACCTCGTCCACATGACTGAGGTGAGATCCGGATTTATTTTTTGCTGTTTTTGCTGTTTGGATCGGCCGGGTAACTACATTTGTGTGACCAACATAACGTTTTATCTCTAAAAAAACCTCAAAAAACTTGATTTGTAATATTCGTTACTGTAACAGCAGATTTCTTCAGTTCTACACAGAGACTGGAGTCTCAAATGCTATATGAAAATAAAACATGAAAGAAATATATGTATATGTAGTAAAAAATAAAATCCAATACATAAAACACAACAAACTATAGACAGCAATAAATAAATTATAAGAAAGAATATGGTAAATAAAAATAATACGAATATATTAAAGAAATATAATACATGGCTTAATAAATTAATAAAGTATAATTAAATTAATAAATATAATAGATTAGACGACTTATTAGTATAGGCCAAATAATACAATATAGGAGTATAAATATAATGCATAAATAATGTTTAATAAAAAAAGAAATATCTACTTTAAAATAAATAAATAAGTTGAATTAATAAAATATACAATATATTACAATTTAAAACATAACCTAGACAGTATAATAAACATGACTTATAAATGATAAATGTTATGAATTATTGTTAATAATATATAATGAATCAAATAAATAAGTATAATTAAGATAAAATTAAATATCATAATAAATAAACTAGAGAATATAATAAATATAAATAAAATAGAAAACCAAGTTGAATTAATAAAACGTAGAATTTTACTATTGATTAATAGTAATGTATAATAAATAAAATCAACGAAGTATAATTAGAACATATTAAATTAAAAACTGAATAGAAAATGTAGAATATATTAAGACTATAAATACAATAAATAAATCTCTAATCTCTTATAAAATAAAGCTATTAATCTACTTAATAAAGTAGAGACTATAATAAAACTATAAACAGAATAAATAAAGCAAATAAAACTATAAATATAATAAATACCAAGAACATATCATAAAGTTATGAATATACTTAATAAACTATAAATATAGTAAATATAAAGGATATTGGGGAAAATCCTAACTAATGAGTTAATATGATAAAATGGGTAACTAGTTGACTAGTTATGATAATTTATATATAAATAATGTAATTATAAAGGACTAGTTATGATAATTTATATATAAATAATGTAATTATAAAGGACTAGTTATGATAATTTAGCTCGATCCTCCAGCCCTAATCCTTGAACTCTCCTAATCCTCCTTCCTCCAGTCGCTTTTTTCTCCTCACGTTGGCGTCATCGCCCTCTTTCATGCTGAATTTCCTTTTGGAACGGCCGCAGTATCGCCTAATTAACTCCCAATGAATTTTTTAACAACTTCTCACCTATTTGAAACAGCAGACAGACCCGGCTGAAGCTTTCGGCACATGGCCCACGGCCGTGCACAGAATTAAAAAAGGGGAGCGAAGAGATGCAGCCTGTCCAATTAGAAGCCTAAAATAGAGCGGCTTTCCGAGCGGCAGGCTGCAGCCTCTCTCCGCGTTGGGAGTGTGCCCGTCTCGTCACCGCGAGCTCGGCGCCGTCGCCTGTGACAGGAAGTCACTCGGCATGAGACGGGGCGATGACGCATCCGTTTTGTTCCCGTCGTCTCCCCTCGTCCCGCCGCTCACTTTCCCCCGTAACGAACCTCTTTATTTATTTATCGTCCTGCAGAGGAGGACATGTGTCACAGCAGTCCCACTTCCTGCTTGTTTCTGCTGATTTACAGACACACTCAGACTCACTCAGGGCCTCTGTCTGGGCCTTGGGAATGTAACCTGAACATTAGGGGACACACTGACAAAGCCCTGCCACTTTCTGGGGTCTATTAGTCCATCCGTCCCTTTGTCCGGACCCAAAGAAATCCAGATTAGGGTCCAGACCGTCCGCTCTGGCCCTGACCTGCATCAATAGGGTCGAAACTGAAGAAAGAGAAAGGACCCTCTACTGAAATGACCCTCGTTGGACAGGAAACAGAGACAGTGGGAGGTTAAAGACATTTGGAAATACAGATCATCTGTTCGCCGTCGGACGGTGGTCCTGCGGGAGTGTGGGATTCAGAGCGACATTTTTACATTAATACGGTATTTATTTAGGTGGCGGTTTGGGGGGGTGTTGGGTATGGTTGGGGGTGGAGGTTGGGGTTATGATTGGGTTGTTGGCTGACCAAGCGGGCAGGAAGCGTTTCGGATCTTTGTAGCTCAAACTGTGTGGCGTTTATGTTGAGCGTAAAGAAGGGGCGTGTCAGAGATGGAGGCTGTATGACTTTACGTCTCTGATCTACGGGAGGTAGCGGTCCGAGGCCGGGACACACGAAGTCTGAGTCAAGGCCAAGACTCTTCAAGATCAAGTTCAAGTTCAAGATCGAGACCAGATTAAGGTTTTAGTCAAAACAACAAAATAAAAAATGCAAAAAATAAAACGGAGAATTTAATAAAGGTGTAAATGTCATAAATAAAAATAGTTCTAAAATAGTTCTGTAAATATACATAATTATATCATGTTAAATGTGATAATAATAATAAATATATAATAAATAACAACATAAAATTACAATATGCAATGAAAAAGAGAATTTAATAAAGTTTTAATGTAATAATATTACAATGCTATGAGAATATTATAAAACTATAAATATAATAAATAATGCAATATAAAAAATGTGAGGAAATGGAGAATTATTTAAAGCTATCATTCCAATAATAAAATAATGTTCAATATAATTATAATAATAATAATAGAATTAATAACTAAATACAATACAATTACAAAGCTGTATTAAAGCTATATTAAAATATACTTCATAAAGTAGAGAATTAAATAAAACTACAAATATAAAATAACATAAAAAAATGCATGCAACGAAATAAATCATTTAAATAAAGCTATACATTTAGTTTAAAGACAATATTACAAAACGAAATAAATCCGTGAACTTAATAAAGCTATAAATGTTATAAATAAATAGAGCATTTTATCAGACTGAAAATAAACTAGATAAAATAATGTTATAAAACTGTAATTGTGTACCTGTAACTGTAAAAGTATAATTAACAAAATGTAGAATATAATTTTTAATTTTAATAATTGTAAGTTTAATTTAATAATAATTTTAAAGTTTTTTTTATTCGATTTACATTCCTTATGCATGACATATAATAATAAATGATGTCGCATGCTGTCATATACCTTGAAAATGATATATTTAGTAAATAATAGGTTTGTTGCCTAAAGTTATGATTTATTAATAATAAATAAAGGCTTTTGATTTTTTCTTTCCTTCTCTGAAACTTAATCAGAATCAAAACAACACAAGATTAAGTCACCTGAATATAAACAATAACATCCATTCTGTACATTTATTATCATTATTATTATGAAATGGGATAACAATCATAATAACAGCCATTTCTGTACTGTTTTTTGGTTGGTTTTTTTGCCCGTATTGCCTCTGTTTTCTTCCCGTTATGAGAGAGAAATACTGAATCCTCTAAACGCCCTAAAAGCGAGCGTGTCTTTCCCCCCTGTTTCTGTCCTTCACGTGATAAATGATAACATCCAGTCCCGTTTCTCTTTCCTCACAATGACAGGGTATAATTGCGCTGATGCTGCCTCTTCCCTCTGGGCCTTGTTTCCGGATATAGAGGTGAAATGGTGTTGGGTAAAAGGAGAAAATAGCATCTGGAAAAATCCAGGGGGAGAAATGGCTGCTTTTAGTTATAAAAGGTGACCTAGAGTTATGCTGTAAGCAGAACATGAGCTGGGTTTGGGTTCTTACCTTCTCTATTAGTGGGCTGGATATTTTTGATCGACTTCACTTTGTTCTTAAAATAACAATACGAGGACAAATGTCCAAAATAATTCTTCGTACCTCCTCGTACCTCCGTATCTTATTCTAGCTCCGTGGGATTTAATCTGAACTCCTGATGGTTTCTGCTTATACTTTGTTTTTTTTTTATGTCATTTTTTCTTATTTCTGTTTAATTATTTTTTGTTTCTTTCTTTCTTTATCTCCCTGCAGTGTTTTTGTTTTGTTAGTTTCTGATTTCGTCTTTTTTTTCTTTTAATACTCCTTGATTTTTTCTTTCTTTAGTTCTTTCTTTCTGTCTCTCTTTCTTTTTTTCTTTCTTTCTCTTTTTTTTGTATTTTCTTTCTTTTAATACCCATTCATTTTCTTTCTTTCTTTCTTTCTACTTCTCTTCTTCTTTCTTCTTTAATTCTTTAATTTTTTTTACTCTCTGTCTTTCTGAAATGTTTTTTCTTCAAAGTAAATTTTACTTTTTACAAGTATTTATATATAAATATTTTGGATTAGAGTGCTCTTTTTATTTTGCTTTTTTTGTTATTTTTAAATTTTTGCTTTCCTTCTTTTCCTTTTCTGCTTTTCTTCTTCTTTGCTTTTTCGCATTTTTTTTTAAAATGATACTTTATTTGCGTTTCTTGTTTTGAGATTCGTGGCTCGCACCCTGAAACAGTTCATTCAAAATACTTGAAATGATTTCGCCAGGGAATCTCGCCGCTCTACAGCGCCTCTCAGGTCAAGCGTGGTACTGCGTGATGCTGCGAGTTAAACGCAGGTCAGTGTGGCAGAACGATACCAGCTCAAAACAGAACGTGGCACAGAGAGAGTAAAGACAGAAACGATTCAGACGTCCCATGGACTCTCAGCCAGCAGTTTGCTACGAAGCCTGAGCCGGAGCGATGACGTCGGTGAGACCAGTCATATGCTTAACGGTCTGGAAAAACCTCGCAGGAAGTCAGAGAGTGGGAAGAGTGCGGCGTTGTGCCACCTTCCACCCCCGTGCTCGACTTCCACAAGTTCATGCCCGCTTAATATGAGGCAGCACTCTAATGAAGGCAGTGTCTCTGGGGAAGCTCGTGTCTTCTCCGAATTTGGAGCAGGCTGAAGGAATCAGATAAGACTTGTACTTACTGTAGATCTGCCGCCGTTACTCTACGGTGAATCCACGTTAACCGATTTGTAACCGAATTCATATATAAACACAAGTTCACATGTTTTACTCAACTAGAGGGAACGTCTTTAAAGTAAAAAAAAAACCCTCCAAATATGCCTTTAAAAAGCCTTTCTAGCTGTTCTTCTGTTTTGGGAATGCAGTGAGCAAAGCGAAAAGTACAAAAGCAGTACTGTGCAAAAGTCTTAGGCCACCTTTAGATTTGTTGTGCTTTATAATACATAATACAGTGACCCTATATAACACATTTCTGAGGTCTGGATCCAAAAATGTGAAACTTGGATTGGTCGCTCTACAATCCTCTATTCCGATGATCTTCTTTCAAATGTTTGTG
>JAVSBV010150761.1:0-15331 GCA_033117975.1 Parotocinclus spilosoma
ACACACCATACATCACTCTCGTATCACACATGCTCCGTCCGTACCGAGCTTACAGCACCAAAATATTCTACACATTGTGTAGATACAACAGCTATTTACTGTAAATCATCATATTTTATCATTTATAACTTATTTATTGTTAGAATTAATATTTTTTAGATACTTTTATCAAATTTGTGATTTTTTTAAATGTAAAAGTTTCACAAAAGCTCCGCGAAACAGTGACATAACATAACAAATCTGCTATATATTTTTTCCATTAATATTTTAACACTCTTTTTTGCATCACACGGGAAGCTGAGATTGTTGTAAATGATTGCAGGCGACTCCGGTAACGGAAGCTTCTGTCTTGCCGCGTTTGCTCGTAATTTATTTTGATTGTTTATTCACCAAGGGCACAATAAATTAGTTTGAAACTGTTTTCAGATTTTACACTTAATGATGTATGTTAGACACTTTTATGACTTGAAGCCCTAATTTCATTTAAAAGATAAAAGGTTCGAAAGCATTGTAATTCCACTGCAAGGGGAACACTGCTATAATTACTTGCCCAAGAGTAATGTGTATTTGTTGCACATATTTGATTAATTAAGCATTAATGTCATCATGAGAATATTAAATTTCTCTCCCTCTCTCCATCTTCTATGTCTGCTTAGGACGGACAAGTCAGGCATCGCAGCTCTGAAGGCCAGGTGAGCATTTTGTACCCTTTCATCATGGAAATGCCAGTCATAAAACCACACAGAATTGTGAGAAAAAGTGTTGGCAGCATGGCATAGCAGTCATTCTTTTAGAACAGTTGACACAAGAACGCAGACTGTAGGAAGAAATGGGGAAAGATCAACCATGTTTAAATTGTTTTTACGCATCATTCTTTGATGCCAATGAAGTGTGTAGTAAATAATTAGATACATTTTGGTTACTGTTTTGGTTCAAAATAGAATATCCCCTTATTAAATATCTCCTCATTGTTGTGAGCAGTGTTATTTTTGTCGTTACATCATAATAAAACCTGACCTTAGAAAACTCACTTTGAAAGACAGAATAATGCGATTGTTGGATGACATCACTCAACCTCATCTCCATGTGCTGTTTTCCACCTCATATTGCACATAATTGCTAGTTCTTCCTGAAAATGCTCCAACATGGTGTTTGTTTATGGATGATACCTCATCTGTTCACCTATAGTAACGTAGTTGTGAAACTGTAAAGTAAAACTACAGTGGTAATTCATAGATCTCTTTCTCATTCTTCAGAATTTAGTTGTCCCGTGTAGTAAGTGGTTCAATCCAAAGGTGTACACATTGGTGTTAAGACTCTTAGGACCTAAATGTAATTGTGATCTTTTTTTTCTGAATCTTATGTGATTAAAGTCATGTTGAATATGGAGTCTATCCAGAGTACACAGTATAAAGATGTGTAGAATTTAGGCTGAACTACAAGCAAATGGTTTTAGCCAGGATTGAAAGCTTGTCAGAGATTATTAGGATCTTAGATTCAGACTGAGAGATTGGCATTGCTTCATGCCAATTATAACCTCTGTGTACTGAATTGTTTCCATTTTTCATACTACAAACCCAATTTCTGATACCTTATATATAATTTGTGTTGTGTTCAAACTTTCAATATTGACCTGAGATTTCATCTCCCATGGACGCCTTTTCACGACTGGAAAGCACAGTTTCCAACCACACACAACCCCATGCTGTCCTGCTGAAAGGCGGCCATTCCATACCCAAGCCAGTTACCATAAATGAAACCTGAAAAGCACAAAACTGTCCTGCTTTAAGCTCTATCATTTCTGACTGTTAACAATGAATTGCCATTTCAATAATCAAGATGTTTAGAGAAGAAAATGGCAGACGCTCCTCATCATATAGAGTTTGCTTTCTCCTGTATACAGTCTTCCATCGCCATTTCACGGTTCACCTTTTGTGAACTTGGTGCATCGCAGGTTTTGAAAAAAATCAAAAAATATTTATGGATTTTTGCAGAACTCGATCTGCACATGCGTAATACGTGTGGTATAGGTAACGTATACATATACATGCATTTTATAAACATTAACATTAAAAAAATTACAAAATTTATAAAAAAGATTTTGAAAATATTAGTTCTAACAATAAAGGAATGTTATAAATCATAAAATATTACGATTTACAGTAAATAGAGTATTTACTTAGCGGATGAATGACATGACAAGTATTTATCTGCGGTTTTGTGTTCGCTGTTTGTGAAAGTTTCATTATAAACTGAATTCATTCAAGCCCTACGATGTTACCCAGACGTTCTGCAAGTTCTACGTCTAAAATAGTGTAGAAATACTTAAATTAATACAGCGACCCTACTTCGCAGATTTTCGCTTATCACGGGTGGATATGTATCCTGCAATGTAACCCCCGCGAGGGAACACTGTACTTCAACTGAATGTTACAGTGCTGAATTTAGGAACTAAAATCCGTAGTAAATACTTGTTTTGATTGAAAGATTCCGTTTTTTTTTGCACAACTGAAAGGGTTGATGGTGATAGTTCACACTTTTTCCCCAAATCAAGAAAGTTCCACTGTAGCCATGGACCACGCCAGGACCTCTTTGATCAGCTTAAATACAAATGTAAAAATACCAGAGAAGAATTTGTTCCAGTTGTCAGCTGTTGCACTTTTTAGCAGGTTGGAGTTGTATTTACTGAGATCTGGATTATACAAAAGTGGTTCTGGGAGGTGAGGGGATGTGGTTCGATTTGAATGGGGTGAAAAATGGGCACTGCTTCAAAAGCAAACAGCAATATCTGAGCTTTCTGTAAGAGCTGCACTTATCTTTTTATTTAGCGTTTTAATCGAATCCTCTTAAGGGGCAGCTAAGCTACTTGCCTTCAATGAGCATCCCCCCCCCTCCCCCATTTGTTGTTTTCTTCAGCACAAAAGAACGAACATGAAGCTTAACAGTGAAATGCGGGGGCCTTTTTTGTTTCCTCAACTTTTCATCGCATATCATACTATTAGCATCACAGTTTGAATCTTTAAAAAATGTACACGAATTTCAGAGTTTATTAGCACTACTAAAAGGCAAGTAAGCACATTTAATTGTACAAAAGGTCAGATTTGCATGATTTCTATAGATAGAGCATGAATTGGATCTACTAATCAGAAGTTTGTTAATATACACTGCTCCCAAAAATTAGGAGCTATTGTATTCATTTTTGTGAGTAGTATATTTACAGCCATTGTTCATTTCTTATAAATATGGCAAACTTCAGGTTTAATTTTTTTCTGCATTAAATGTCATACCCAGTAGCATTGTGGCCCCCAAATTTGGCCCCAGGATTAAATGAATTGAGTCAAACAGAGACTTTATCAGCATCACAACTGAAGGTTTATTAAGGGGAAAAATGTTTTGTCAAAACTGGATCATTTGTACCCAAACTATGTACAAGAAGAACAAAAATGGCCACACGCTCAGAAGACTGATGCATAAAGCTTTGTTCACTGAGACAAAAGTTCTTCAGAGCAACTTCTTCAGAGATATAGAATGCACTGATTAAAGTGATATCAAACGAAGGCTGAATAGTAATGGTCTCAAACAACAAAGCCAAAGTCTCTAAACCACTTTCCGAAATTAAAGTGCTTTAACAAGGCAAACAGCTTGGCTTGAGCTAAGATGTAAACATTTCAGAGCAGGACTGGAAAAGTCAGATTGATGAATCATGTTGTTATATTCATGACAGAAACAGAAGTGTATCAAACCAACAGAGAAGCACGGCTGTAGAAAACAACATCGGCTCAAACGTTCAGAAGTGTTACTTACACAACTCAAAGCTTTGCAATAACTACTTTAAGACTGGAGAAGATCGAGTAATGCTTACTGCCATGGACTTTCCTTCGCAGTCACCTTCCCTAAGCCCCATCAAAGAAAAAAAATCAACATTCAGGGCTCAGACTCTGATCCCTTCAAACTCTTACAAAGTACAACAAACTCTAGCTTTTTAAAAACGCGTTTTCTCTGTAAAAAAGGCTTACATGCACCATGTTACTTTTATTTATCACTCTTTATGCGGTATTGTTTACTTACACCACCATTTATCCCTTTTTCTAGTCTTAGTTTCAGTTCATCCTTATTTTCTAAGAGTGTTTAATTGACTGCACCCGTGTCTAGTAATCATTATGCATCCCTAAGCATTTGACCAAATGGAAGTGTTTGAAAGTCTAATTAAGAGAAAAGGCACCATGGTTTTCGTGAACTGTTTGTTTTTAAGTAAGAGGTCATTTTTATTTGATGAGAAATATGCTATCATTATAGACGTTCTCGTGGCAGGTGTAGGAACTGTTATAAGTTTTATGATTTGTTAAATCATGAAATCCCTTGCTATTTTGCACTAGGGTTGTGCAACTCTTGATATATGCTTGGATTATGAGGTGGTTGCAAGAGGGGTGATGAGTGATAAGAGGAGAGGAACAGAGATAAACATCAAAGCTACCTGGTGTTAGTGGACACAGGTGTGTTTGTAGTGGCTTTTGTTGCAGCCTCTTTCCTAAAAGTAGCGCATTTGCATGAAGAAAAAAGGTTCTTTTACCGTTCTATAGATCATTTAAGATCTCATTTTAATGATTTGTTAATGTTGTGTTAAATTCGATGCACTTTCTGCATGAATCCAGCGTCCTTTGAAAACCATGGAAATCAGTGTACGAGTCTGTGTGTGTGTGTGTGTGTTTTATTTTTGGAAAACAAATCAGGTTGCTTTAGGCAGGTTTCACTGTTACCGAACCCCTCAGCCCCTTTGACTGACACTACAAAGCCAGTCGTATGTATTCAACCTGCTGTTTAAAAAAACAGCATAATCAGCTGTGTGTGTGGGGGGGGGCTGTTTATGCCAGCTTTTGTGTATGTAATAAAGATAAGTGCTGTCTGAATTATTAAAAAGTGTGTATCCTCATGTGTGAGAGAGAGAGTAAGATAGAGAGAGAGAGAGAGAGAGAGAGAGAGAGGGCAGAATAAGGGTGAGCGAACAGAGAGGGACGATCTGTGTTGCTTGCTGTTTGTCTTCACACTCTTTACTCAAGATGCCGCGCAGAATCTGGTGAGTGCTGAGGTGTTGCTTCACAAGCTGCCGTGTGATTAGTGACTGTGCTGATGTTGAACCACGTTGTGCATGTGTGCGTTTGCTCTCTTTTTTTTCCTAATAGAAACAGCCTACTGCAATTTGCTCTAATTTGCTGTAATTTCTTCGCATTTGTTCTTGTTTGCTTACCTGTGTAAATTGATTAAGCAATTTAAAGCAGCACCTTACACTGTTATATTTGATGAACTAGTTTGGGAAAATTCCCCCAAATGTGCTCAGTGTGTCAGTTAGATTTTTACTGGGGCTTTTTACTACAGTCGCAGGTGTAGCTATGACCCAGAAATTGATGGAGCCTTTAAATGCTCCCTTGTACAAGATTTCTAAATTTTCCATAAGGTAAAAAGCATTCCCTGATATCGCATGGTGGGGTGGATGCAGCATGCTTTGATTGGATGTGAAGTGAATATATCTGAAGGGGTAGTCCGGTGCAGTGGGGTGTACTACAACAGAATGGATGGGGGCCAGGCAGAAATTGCGGTGGATTGGGATTTATCTGGCCATGAAAGTAATACTAGACAGGGCACCAGTCAATTGCAGTGTGTACACACACAGACACACAGACACACAGACACACAGACACACAGACACACACACACACAGACACACACACACACACACACACACACACACACACACACACACAGAGCCCTAATAGCTCAGGACAGAATGCAGGACCACCTCGATGCAAATGCGAGAGACAGAGAGAGAGGGATTTGTCCAAAAGATAGAGCAAGAAAAATACAGCAAGGAAAATCAATTGCTGTACAGAGTGAGTCCTGATTAAAGCCGTGTGTGTGTGTGTGTGTGTGTGTGTGTGTGTGTGTGTGTGCGTGCAGCCAGGCGTACAGATCCATTTTCAGCTCTGCTTTTAGACGCGCTATTCAAGGTGAGACGAGAAAATAACTGTGAATTATCTGAGCCCGGTGCTGCCGGAGCGTTTCGAACACCAATATCACACATTAAAAAAAGGGCAAGAGGAGAAAGAGAAAGGGGGAACTTTAGAGGATTTGGCAGCAAATACGGGCATCGATTTCGCTATACTTTCCACTCCCTGCTCGTCTGCCTGTTGCTTTTTCGGGACGTACATCCCGCACTCAGGGATATTCCAGAGCCAAAACTGCCTCGGACCAGAACTGGAAATAAATAAACCTTCACTCGACCTAAAACATCAAAACGGAGCTCTCGGGATCGAACAAGCTAATCGACGGAGCAGCTATTTACGTCCTGCTTTGCATGAATTAAACAGGACTAGCTGTGCGTCAATTAAAAATTCCATCCATCCATCCATCGCCCTGGACGCTTCATCGATTTTTTTACTCCCGTCTTCCATAAATCCTTTCAGTTGCTCTTCGTTTTCCTTGCTTGGTCAGCCGGTGGCTCTCACGTCAACTCGTATTTATTGACAGCCAATGACATGTCGGATGACTCTTAAGGTCTCGAACCCTGACCAGCACCTTAAATAAACCTCCCGTGGACACAGATTAGGAGTCATTTCAAAACTAACACGTGCGATGTGGGAGGAAACCGGAATTATCACTTCAAACTTCGAGTGGTCATGTTAACAAACCGTGATCCGATCTGGGTTTGAAATCTGAGGTCCGCTCACTTTAAGAGATTCGGCTTTAATTTTTTTATCTGGACGCTTATTTTTCCTGTGGGATCTGGCAACCCGGAAGTCAAGGAAGCTTTGAGCTTGAGCTGTAGCCTGATTGTAATGAGGTCAATGTTAAAGTACAGGAAACTCAAGCTCAAACTCAAAGTCAGATTCTAATTAGGCTGGACTTTTTTTTATTGCTTGATCCGCCAACGATCGCATTTGAAGAACACACAAAAAAAAACCATTGTGGGTATTTCTCGGATCCGCCGCAGCTCCAATGGTTGAAATTTTTTTTTTACGATTTTTTTTTTTTTTTTTTTAGCTTTTTCCGCCCTCCGGTGGAGAGCCAACCGTTTTCTTCTGTTCATTTCAATTTTTTTCACATTCGCTTTAATTTAATTGTAGGTTAATGTATGTTATTTAAGTGTATGTTATTTTTAAGTTAAAAAATATTTTTATTTCTTCCTCCTTCCTTGTATTGATTCCACATCGTCCTCGAGAAATTTAAAAGTGCTGAAAAATAAAGATTAATTTTTTCTTAAGTAGATTCCTAATTAGGGACATCCGAGGAACAAGCATTTAAAAAAGTCTGGCTTAAGCTCAAATTAATGTCTGAGTCAATTAAGCTTAAGTTAAAGTCTGCGGCGTGTAAATGCAAGCTCAAGCTCACTTTGATGTCCTGAGTCGATTAACCTCAAGTCGTCGCCTGAATCTCCTCAACTCAAGTCGGGTTTTTTTAAACTCAAACTCAATAGTTAAAAGACAGAAGCGGGTTCGAGTTCAAGTCTGTCTATGGTAAGCTTAAGCACAAGTTTTTTCCTACGTCTAATAACCTCAAGCTCATGTTAATATTCAAGTTTATTCGGCTCGAGTCTGAATTTCTTAAGCTCAAGCTGCAGTTATTTGATTATTCACATATAGAGATCATCTAAACAGACCGTAATCCGATCTGGGGGAGAAAAAAGAGTGGGATTTTACCTCAGTAATCAGATTTCTATTTTATTATTATTATTTTTTTTTCAGTTTGTGGTTGCCAGGTCTGCTTATTCTAAAAGATTTGGCTTTTTTATATCTACTTTACATACTTACATGCTTCTATTTAGTGTGGAATCTGGCAACCCGACGGAATAAAACGTGGCTCCCAAACATGGAATGTTTGATGAAATTAATAATTTTTAAATATCGTTTGGTTCCATCGAGGGTTCCCACAATGATAGAAATTTTTAAAATTTTTTAAAATCTTTTTGACATTTTGTTTTACACAAACAGCAGCTTTTTACCGAGAAGCCAAAAGGGCCAAAAGCTATTAGGTAACAGAGGTTCGGGCTAATTAGATAAATATTTTGTCTGTGGTAAGTCCCCACAATGTGGGGACCCGTAAGTCGTTACTCTGATGGTCATGACGTGTCTCGTATTTGTCTCGTCCCAGTTGATGACGAAGCACCCCTCAAAGCGTCTGGGCTGTGGACCGGAGGGGGAACGGGACGTACGGGAGCATGCCTTCTTCCGCCGCATCGACTGGGAACGACTGGAGAACCGAGAGGTCCAACCTCCGTTCAAACCTAAAGTGGTGAGTGCAACACACACACACACACACACACACACACACACAACCATAACCTTAGATGTCTCGTCCCAAATCCACAGGCGTTTATAACAAGTTTACTCTTTGAGTTTCTGCTTTCCACCAGCCTTTGGACCATGACTGTGGAGATCGGGTTCCATTTAGAAGCAAGGTCTAGGAACTTGTTTATTAAACAGGGCTCTAACAGGGCCGTTTTAAAAGTCGCTGGGCTCCTCAGTGGACTTTGGGTAGCTGTAGCTGTTACTGGAAGGTGTGTCCACATATTTTTGGCCATCAAAACAACGAAAGGTTTGACCTGCTGTCCGGGCGATGCATGGAGAAGCAAATATGTAAGCAGACGCTGCCTCTGAGTTTGTATCTCCGTATGTCTGGATGCGCCCAGTGCCCAGTGCCCAGTGCCAGTCTGTCATGGGTATGTGGGCAGTGTGTGCCCGCCCGGAAGCATCTGTCATGGTGACAAATCAGAAGAAAAAAACACGCAGCAGCAAAATGGGGTCAAGTGAAAGCTGTGTATGTGACCTGATTTCGGATACGACACAACACAACAACACATCATCACACACACACACACACACACACACACACGCATGCTTGATCATGCATGCTTCATGAGCTGGAAATCCTACCCAAATATCACACACATCATCCTCCCCCGGTCCAGACGTTCCTCCACAGAGCCGACAAGATCCAGAGGAAGCTTGTTTATCCTGATCTTAAAAACGATAAAACCTAAAGTCTAAGTCAACGTCTGATCCTAAAAGCCAAAAATCAGTACCAAGTCCTTAAGACGAAGCTTACGTTCAAGTGAAACGTTCTTAAACTCAAGCTCATATCAAAGTCCAAGTTTGGTAAGAAGAAGAAGAAGCCAGAGTGACCTCAGAGCCTAAGTTTAAGCTTAAGCAAGTCCGAGTTTAATAAACTCAAGCTCAGGTCAGACTCAGCTCTGCTTTTAACAAAAAAGGGCAAATTTAAACCACTTTTAAAAATGCTTTTTTTTTTTTCAAAAAGGGCAGGTTTTTAAACTGTTTTAGCAGAAAGGGACGGATTTTAAAACGGCATTTACAAAAAAGAACAGCTTTTTTAAAACTGTTATGGAAGAGGACAGCGTTTAAAATTGCTTTTACATATTTAAATAACTTTTATCAAAAAAGAGGCAGCTTTTAAAACTGCTTTTACAAATAAAAAAGCATGTTTTAATTATTTCTATTGAAGAGCGTAGCTTTTAAACCGAAAAGGGCAGGTTTTTAAACTGCTTTTAGCAGAAAGGGACGGATTTTAAAACTTTTAAGCATTTACAAAAAAGAACAGCTGTGGAAAAGGACAGGTTTTCAAACCACTTCTACTAAAAAAAGACTGATTTTAAATCAAGAATACTAAAATTTACAGGTTATAGAACTACTTCTGTGGAAATCGACATGTTTAAAATTTACTTCTACTGATTTTAAATCATGACTACAAAAAATTAAAGGTTATAGAATTACTTCTGGGGAAACGGACAGGTTTTAAAAGCAGTACCACTGAAAACTACAGCACTAAGAAGGACAGGATTGGAAACCACTTCTACTGAAAAGGTCAGTTTGTTGGGTTTTTTTTAAAGGGAGATCTTAAAAAACTATTACATAAATACTGCTCACAGAAAATACGGAATACTTCAAAATAAAATATCCCCTAATGTTTGTGAACAGTGTATATATATCAATGCAAGTGACAGCTGTTTTAAAACTCCTTCTGCGAGAAAAATGACACCTTCTAAAACTACTTTCGTGGGTAATGTAAGGTTTTAAAACCACTTTTATTTGAAAACGACTGAAAACTACAGCTTTGAAATCTATACCAGTGGAAAACGACAGGCTTCTTCAGGTTTTAAAATCACTTCTAATGTGATTTTGACTTGTTCTGAACCACTTCTACCAAAGAGTTCACATCAGAAAATTATTTTAGTGGAAAACGGCAGGTTTTAAAGCCACATTTTTTATGAAAACGACCGTTTTTAAACCACTTTTACTGAACACGACAGCAGTTTTAGTAAAAAAAAAAAAAGCCACATTTTAAAACTCTTCTTTGGAAAAGGACAAATTTTACATCGACATCAACGGAAAAGGACAGATCTTAAACCATTTAAACTAAAAGGAATTTCTACAGGTTGGTCTGTTTATGCTAAAAATAAAACCACCAAACTCCTTTTTTAAACCGGTTTTAAAGGTTTTATCTCAAAGCAAAGTCAAAAACAAACAAAAAGAGGTTTAGGGAAACATCCTAAATGCTTCTAACGTTTTATTTTTTCTCTCTTTGTTTTATTTTTCTTTTAATGCAGTGCGGGAAGGGGGCGGAAAATTTCGACAAGTTCTTCACGCGCACTCAGCCTCAGCTCACGCCTCCAGACGAGCTCGTCATCGCCAACATCGACCAGTCGGAATTCGCCGGCTTCACCTTCATCAACCCGCAGTTCATCCCACCGTCCGTCAGCAGCACGGCGTGAAGGAGGGGCGACCCCCCCACCCCCGACCGTCCTGCAGCGGTCCTTCTGTTTTAGGATGTTAGGCCAGTTTACTAAAGAATCGAATCGAATATCTGTGTTTACATGACTAAATAATCTGGATTCAGCATTAAACGTAGGTCCGTCTTTGCTCGATTTCGCCTCCCGCCGTCTCCCCTCACAAGTTTGTCCGATGCAGAAACCCGTGCTTCCTGTGGTAATAACGTAACCCTCAACCAGTCTTCCCAGTCAAGAGCATCGAACCAGAAAAGAACCAGAAAAAAAAAACTAAACTCTTTATTTCTAACCAGTTTTACGTAAAACGGCATTTTTTGGGGCAGCTGAATCACTTTTAGTCTTTTTTTCTTCTAAAATATGGCTTATTCTGCCTAAAACAACAGTCCTGGACACTAAATCAGCCGTAAAGGACAAACTTTTCTTTCTAACTAGTGCAGAAAATTACTGAAAAGCCACGTCGGCCAGTTGGGACTGATTTTAAAACCTTTTCTCAAATTAATTAACAGATTTTACTACAGAAAGGATAGATTTTAAATCACGGATTTTTAAACTACCTCTAAGGAAAGTGACAGACTTTAAAACCACAAATATCAAAAAGGACATTTTTATCCTACTCCTTTTAAAATCGACAGGTGTTAAACCTACCTCTGTGGGAAAGGATAAAAAGGACAGGTTTTAAAACTAGTATGGGAAAGGGAAATTGCAAATTTTAAGTCCCTTCTACTGAAAAGAACACGTTTTAAAACAACTTTGAACAAAAAGGACAGGCTTTAAAACTATTACTAACAAAAACGACAGGCTTTAAAACTAGTATGGGAATGGAAAGTGGCAAGTTTAAAATCACTTCTACTGAGAAGGACAGGTTTTAAAACTACTTTTGACAAAAAGGACAGGCTTTAAAACTAGTATGGAAAAGGAAAATGGCAGATTTTA
Organism: Parotocinclus spilosoma; assembly: GCA_033117975.1. Lineage (NCBI taxonomy): Eukaryota > Metazoa > Chordata > Actinopteri > Siluriformes > Loricariidae > Parotocinclus > Parotocinclus spilosoma. Next base: position 11,726 of record JAVSBV010150761.1, read on the forward strand.
AGTCCCTTTTACTGAAAAGAACACGTTTTAAAACAACTTTTAACAAAAAGGACAGGCTTTAAAACTAGTATGTGAATAAAAAGTTGCAGATTTTAAATCACCTCTACTGAGAAGGTTTTAACACTACTTATTAGGAAAATGACAGGTTTAAAACTAGTCTGGAAATGGAAAATTACAGATTTTAAGTCACTTCTGCTAAGAAGGATAGGTTTTAAAGCTACTTCTAAGAAAAATTACAGACTTCAAAACTAGTATGGGAAAGGAAAATGTCAGATTTTAAGTCATTTCTACTGAGAAGGACTGGTTTTAACACTACTTCTAACTAAAAGAACAGGTTTTAAAGCTACTTCTAAGAAAAATTACAGACTTTAAAACTAGTATGGGAATGAAAAATGGCAGATTTTAAGTCACATCTACTGAGAAGGCCAGATTTTAAAACTACGTGTAAGGAAAGTGACAGACTTTAAAACCACATCTATCAAAAATGACCATTGTATACTACTTCTATTAAAATCTAAAGGTTTTAGAACCACCTCTGTGAAAAATGACAAAACAGGTTTTAAAACTAGTATGTGAATGAAAAACTGACGATTTTAAACCACTTCTACTGAGAAGGACAGGTTTTAAAACTACTTCTAACGAAAAGGACAGATTTTAAAATCACTTCTGAAGCAACAAAGAGCCTTTAAACAGCTTTTAAACAACTTCTGCTTAAAACCATATCTACTTAAAAAGGGACAAGTTTTAAAACTACTTTTACCGAGAAGGACAGATTTAAAATCGCCATCAGTGGGAAAGTACAGATTTTAAACCCTATTGCACTCAAAAGTTCCCGCTTCGTAGCGTTTTTAACGAGCTTCAACCCATTTTAAATCTTAAAATTTATCTGAACTCCAATTTTAAATGCTTTTCTACATATTCTACACTAATTGTGTCTTAGAATGACGTATACTCACTAAAGTCGCTTCGATATCAGTTTTTAGAAGCCAGACGGTGGAGAAGAAGCGAATTTCTTGCGTTTGTGTCCAAATGGTTCCGTGCTGCATGTTCCTAAATCAGAAGAATGAAATGCTAAAGAGTATTGGGTTTTAAAAGTGCTAATCATCTTCACAGGGTTTCTTTTTTCCTTTGATTTTAAAATGTTGTTCGGTCGTGTTCGTGATATTTCTTTTTGTAAATACTCGTAAATTATTTAAAACAGGAATGGTGAGCTGACGTTTTTATACCAATGTGCTTTTAAGCCATTTAAAGTCCTGTTTCAATGGGAAAATGTTCTTCATGGTTAAGGCTAATTAAAATTAATTCTAAACATATCTAAAACCATAAAACCTGGATGATTGTGTATCGTTATTACTGTATTTTGCTACATGAACATCAGGAGCTGATGCATGCATGTCCGTAATGCTGATTTAATGCATGGGAAATATATTTAACCCTAAAATTAATTTTATTAAATACCACTGCCCAGTATAACGATGAAAAACTCAGATTATTACATTTTCTAAACTTTCTGCTTACAGGCATAGGTTTAAAAACATAACGTTTTTGTTTTGAAACTCAGAAAATGGATCAGGCCAGAATGGGAAGCGATTTAAAACTAACTCTACGCATTTAGGTCTAAGTTAAAACTAGTTCTACCACAAATTAACATTAAAAAATATTTTAAAACATATTTGCTGAATAAGTTACAAAAATGTACTTATTGCACACAAACGTATTTTTTTATACTCTGGGTGAAATCATGACAAATATCAGAGGGTACAGATTTAAAAGTAAAAATACTGATTTAAAAATGTATTATAATAAACCGGAAATTTTAAACACATTTAATTATTTAGAAATAAACTAACTATTTTAAAACTACCCACCTAAAATGATTCCTTTTTTATGACTAGTTCTACCCATTAAACAAATTTAAAAGTTATATCTTTGAAATTATTTCAAGAATGACCGATTTTTTAAAACAAGTTCTGCAAGTTCAGTAATTATTTCCAAACATAAAAGTGTTAAAACTTATTCTTTTAAAAATGGAACAGAAGAGAATAGGAATGGTTTAGAACTAACTCCACACCAGTGGGTCAAATTTAAAATTAATTTTATCGTAAATAAATTTGAAACAAAAAAACCTTTGAAAAACTAATTTTGCCTAAAGTACTATTTTAAAATCTGGAATGATTTTAAAATTATTTCTTCAGGACAAATAAAATTTTAAAAAGTTGTGATTTTAAAAATGATTTTACTCGTACCAAAAAAAAAACATTTAAAATCCAGTGATTCTTTGTAAGACTTATACTAGCTTTTAAATAAGGCTGAATTGACCTAAAATGAATTATTTTAAAACAACCTTGTATTTCTACACAAAAGGACATTTCTCATAAACAGTCCTAAAAACTGGTTTTAAAACTAATTTTACTTAACAGAACAAGTTTTAAAGCTCATTTCTCCCAAAAAGGGCAGATTTTAAAATTCCACTACCCAATATGACATATTTAAACATTTTATAATCCCTGAATAAACAGATGTTTTCCAATTTCCAACGAGGAAAGATTTTAAAAGTTTGACTTAAAACTGATTTTACTTAACAGAACCGGTTTTAAAGTGGCTCCTCTGTGGTGGGGTCTATAGATCATGGAACTGCCTACACTAAACAATTGTAATGCATTTTTAAAGAGGATTTTAAAATTGAAACATTAAAATTGATAAAGAAATGAAATAGAAATGTTAGCAGAATACAACCGGGTGTATTTTTATTAATCCTGCAGGTGACTAAACTTTTAAAAGTGTTTGATCTTTTACCCCTCGTCCCTCACGGTGCCAAACCCAAATCACTGAGCCCGACCGTAGCAGTGTTTACATTTACGTTTATCCTGTGTAGAGTTTACATTAAATCCCATAAATGACCAGAACCATCTTTAGTTCCTCTTTTTAGTTCCTAGTGTAGAAGTGACGACACGATCCGTCCTGCCTTACCTATAAAACCTTCTCTGTGTGTGTGTTTGTGTGTGTGTGTGTGTGTGTGTGCCAAAAAGGACTGGTGTTAAAATAAATTGCAAAAACTTTAAAACCACTGATAATTCTATTGAATTTAAAAGCACTTTTAAGAGTTTAATCTGAAAAGCTAGAACAAGGTCAAATGACTGATTTTAAGCGATTTCTATAAAAAAATATTATTTTTTTTTTCAACTCTACTGCTAAAAAATGTGCAATTTTAAACTTACTCTGTCCAAAAGTATATCTTTAAAGAAATATATAGGTTTTGTACCTTCTTTCCCATAATGAATCTGGTTTTAAAATTAATCCTAAAATGACAACAATAAATGTTTTCAAACTAAATTGACACAAATTGGCGTCATTAAAAACTAATTTTAGTTTTACAAATGCAGCATCTGGCTCATTATCCTGTTTAAAAACTTAGTTTTAACACTAATTAATCACAAATTTTAAAACTAATTCTATTCTTTACAGGAGAGATTAAAGTAAAAACATTAAATAAACCTAAACTGATGTGTTCTATATACATTGTTTTTTCTGTGTGTGTGTGTGTGTGCGTGTGTGTGTGTGTGTGTGTGTGTGTGTGTGTGTGTGTGTGTGTGTGTGTGTGTGTGT
>JAVSBV010150781.1:0-15330 GCA_033117975.1 Parotocinclus spilosoma
AAATTCCCCCCGGACATTTTTTTAGGTCTCAAAAGTAGGACATGTCCGGGAAAAAGAGGACGTCTGGTCACCCTAGTTAAACAATAAATAAATTACTTTGCCATGGCATCAGCAGCAGTGTAAACATTTAGTATAGGTTTAACCATGCATTAATATACATTCAGTACAGGACCAGCACACATCTTGGGTACTTGGGTGCTGGATCATTCTCAGCACTGCAGTGACACTGGCGTGGTGGTGGTGTGCTTGTGCATGTTGCACTGATACAAGCGGATCAGACACAGTAGTGCTGCTGGAGTTATACATCACTTCAGAGTTACTGCTGGACTAAAAATAGTCTGACAACAAAAACAGAAACTACAGTCTCTAATTGTAGAACTACACAGTGCTTGTGACCACGAAAACTTGAATAAAGAATAGGCAGATTATTTTCGAATAATCCAAACGCAAAATGGTAAAATATAGAATGCCCAAGACTTTTGCACTGCAAAAACAGCAATCATGAACATATGTTTTATATTGTGCACTGGAATGCTGGTCAACCAGCTTTACATGCTTTTGCCAGCAAGACCATTTGGGTTTACCAGCTAAACCATTACCAAACTCAGCATAAACAAAGTTGAACAAATATGGAAACGGCTACTCATATGGTCTCACTACTGAAACTGGTCATATGGTCTCAAACTGAAGATCACAAGAGCATCAAATGTTTATCCTGCCTCATTTCAACAAACACATCTTTTGCTTCCAAGCTCAAAGCAAAAGCAAACTACAATTGCCAAATTACCTTTGCAGAAGAATTAGGAGACATGCATTATGTATGAGCAGTGTCATAAGCTATTAACTAAAACTTTAAAGTATTAATGAAAATTTTATATTAATTATAATTAATGACATTTTAGTACATAATAAAATGTTTACCTAAGACATAAGAATTTACTGTGCTTTTCCTATTAACTCATACCATTATGTATTATCTAAAAAGTTTAAATGAAGATCATTTTATAAAGCAGCCCTGGTGGCTGGGTGGTAAAAACCTGCTGTTCAGAAGCACCTGGGTTCTGCTTGAATTGGAAGCTCGGGGGATTTGTTTGCTTATGTAATTTCCAGGTTATACCTCTGTGACTTTGACTAGGATAAGCTGGGATAAAACAGGAAGCTTTACTTGTTTAATTTGTTAAGCAATTCGTCACTATTTGTATTAAACATCCTCTGTACCAATATCATTTGTAACTGGATGGAAAAAAGTCAAACTGATTAGATAAGATGAATTATTCTGTATGTATATATAAATAGATACTGTACGTGGTTTGCAGGTGGAGCGGGTATGTCGGTGAAGTTGCGTTTTGATTCTCCGGCTGAAGGTGGCATGGTGCAGAGGAGTCGCTCCTTCACTGGAGTCAACACGTTCGCTGGTCGCCGTAGGTAAGAGATAGACCGTGTAGGTGTGTCTGAATAAAAGTGAGTTGGATGCTTTTTTAACACAACCCTAATGTTAAGCTTACTGTAACTAACTGCATGTTCAAGTGTTACTCTAATATGTGGCGATAAACCTATAGTTAGACATTGTAAGATGTTTTTAGCAATGACATGAGCTGATTTGTGTATATGTGTGAGCTTTTAAATTTGAATTTTGAAAGTCAAATGTCGTTACATTCATCCTGTAACAATTTCCTATTTACAATAGGATTTCATTAGATATTTAGAAACTCATTTCCCTCAGCTTTAGAGTTTTAGAGTGTATAAACTTACCTATCACTTTATTAGGTACACCTGCTTGTTTCTACACCTGTTGTCCATTTTATCACTCATTTTATCCACTCACCATATACAGTAGATACATGTTAAGTTCTACAATTCCAGATTGTAGTGCATCTGTTCTTTACATGTTTTTTAGTACCAATTACACAGTTATTCTTAGCACTGCAGTGATACTGATATGACGGTGGTGTGTTAGTGTGTGTTGTGCTGGTGTGAGTGGACACAGCAGTGCTGCAGGAGTTGGTAAACACCTCAATAAAGATAAGAAATAAGATCAGGTAAAACTTGATGTATCCTTTTGGGAGTTTTCTCTCAGGGAAATGAAGTTTCCAGTGGTATCATTATTATAGTACACACAGAGTAGAAACAGTAGAAAGATCATATTAATAATAACAATAAGAAGAAAAATAATTGTGTCACTGCAAATATTGCACTTCACTGCAAATGTCCAGCCACCAGCACCATGTAGGCAGCATTCTGTAAGCAATGATGAAGGATTAGATAATGACGAACACAAACTGTGCAACAAAAGATCTCTAAATTTACATCTACAAGCTGGAGCAGTATGATAGATGTGTCTAATAAGTGAAAGTCAAATTTATTTGTATAGCTTTACAATATTATATTATTTTAAAAGTCCAATCCTAAATTGAGCAAGCCTAGAGCAACAGTGAAAAGGAAAAACTCCCTGTATAAAGATGGAAAAACTATTGGGAGTGCCAAGACTCAAAAAGGGACCCATCCACCTTGGGAGGCCTAGGTGCTGATTGTAATAATTAAGTTGTAGTAATAGTAAAATGAAATTAATAAAATTTAAATCAATAATACCATTTTAATTAGTAATTACATTTTAAATAAATAACAAAATAGAATTAAGATAAGTTCACAGCGGTAATTTATTGGAGGCACATCGTTTCCTGATAACTAAATGATGGAGGGTGTTAGTGCACTCTGGTGGGACCCGGGCATGATGGACTGGGTTCTGTTGATGAAGACCAGTAGAGTGGTGGTGAGGTGGAGCAACATCTAAGTATGTGGTGCTGGAACTGGTACCAGAACATCAGCTCGTAGAGAAAAGAGAAAATGTAGTTACTTATGAATTAGGAGCACAGAGTCTAATAACAGTCACTAAAGCAGCATGAAACTCCAGCAGCATTAACTATAGCAGCATAGCTAGAAGGGGAGGAACCAGAGGTTAACACAACCATGAGGCAAGAGCCAACCTAATCCATGCATCCCAGTCTAAATCTAACCAAAAGCCTGCATAATAGAGTGCACAGTGCGTGAACACAATGCTTAGAAACTCCAGCATCACTGCTGTGTCTGATCCAATCATACCAGCACAACACACACTAACACATCACCACGTTAGTGTCACTGCAGTGCTGAGACTGATTCTACACCCAAATAGTATCTGATCTGAGTTGGTCATGTGGGGGTCCTGACCATTGGAGATCAGAGTAAAGGGAACTAACAAAGTATGTAGAGAAACAGATGGACTGTAGTCTGTAATTTTACATCCTCAAATCACAAAAAGCTGGGAAAGTATGAAAATGCATAAAGAAAGTGTTTTTCTTTTACATGACTTTTATTTCATTGCAGACAATATGACCCTGAGATATGTCTTTAAAGTAGTGAAGTCAACTTTAATTTGGAAATAAACTTTCACTTCATGCGTTTTAGGCATGCTAAACATTCCAACAAAAGTTGGGACCTTAAAGCACTTTGTGATGTTGCCATTTCTTTTCACCAATAATGTTATGGCACAGAGGATACAAAGCGATTTATTGTTTCAGGTCTCATTTTGTCTCATTCTTCCTGGAAACAAGTTTGAAGATCTACAAACGTACAGGGCCGTTATTGCCTAATTATTCATTTCAAACTTCTCCACACATTTTCTTTTGGGCACAAGTCAATACTACAACCAAAGCAAACCTTGCCTTTGTAATGTGTGCAGCTTGTGGTTTTGCATTATATGATATTATATGCAGTATCCCTGTCTGCAATGAAATAAAAGTCTTAGTAAATGTAACAAACATATTAGTACTGTCCTAACTTTGACTGATATGGGGTTATAGAACTATATAGTGCATCTACATGGTAAGTAGAACTGATAAAATTGGCAATGTGTGTATAAATAAAGAGGTGTAATTATTAAATTGCACAAACAGTTACACTGCAATGTACTATTCAAAGTTATTGTAATGTAGGTGTTTGTGAGCTATTTGTTAGTGTATCCTGCTTTGCCTGATGTTTTCTTAAATATCTGCATTTATAAAATAATTAAAGGGAGGTAAAGAATGGCATGCCATTGATAAAGCTAAAAATCAACAAATTTGTGAGGAGAATATAGAGTGTTTTACATTTCCAGGGGGTCAGATTAGTAATGGAATGTATTTCCTGGTTAGAGGAGTTTATTTATGTTGTTGAGTCACTGAGTTTTTCACTCCAAGCATATTCTGGCAGGAGTCAGAAGGGGGTTGAAAAAGTGTGGTTTAACATTCAGGTCAAACATATATCTCTCATGACATATTTTTACTTCTCTTCCAACTTTTTAAAGGCTATCTTCAGCCCGCAGTTCTTTGCGCACCAAAGGTCTGACAGGGAAATCTCCTAGAATATCCTCTTCTGCGCGGATGATTGGAAATGTTTGGGGACAGAATCCTGAGCAGGTGGACAAGATCTTTCAGGCCTTACGGAAAGGACTCAAGTATGCACTTTTCACTGTAGTGTTGTAGTCAAGACCACTAGGGTCTGAATCTAGACCAACACCAGGACACACCTTGCCCATGCCAGGACCAACACTTTTAGTAGTGGAGTTTTTATAATAATAATAATAATAATAATAATAATAATAATTCCGCAGATTGTTGACATGGTAAAATGGGTGGGGGAAAATTCACACTTGAAGTCTTACTGTCAGATGATTCTAAGTAAAATGTTTTTATTGATTCTGAAAAAGATATTGAACAAGAAGTTGTTTTTTTCCCTTTAGCCAACCTGAGTGCAGATCTTATTTAGGCATGTAGAGAAGGAACTGATTTATTCTGTTTAAATGGATTTCTGATATTCAGCAACGATAGAAAAAGGTTCAGTTTATAAGTAATGTTAAATCAGACAGATGCATTGGACATTGCTAAATAATTTACCATTTATATAGTGATGAATATACATTGAGAATACATTTAAAGGTCAAAAATGCACCATTTACAGAAGTACAGTTTGTGAACCCTTTAGATCATCACCAGATTGTCATACATGTCCTGAATATATATTGAGAACTTAATAAAATAAATGAGACAAAATAGTGTATTGTTTATTAATTTATTGTCTAATGTTATTCCATATTAAATATTTCTGAGTGGAAAAACAAAGTGGACCTTTGCTTTCAATATCTGGTGTGGCCCCCTTTTGGAGCAATAACAACAAAAACATCCATCCTGCTCATCGAACTGGGTGAATTTTAGTTCATTTCTCCATGTAGAACACCTTTTGCTCTGGCATGTTTCTGTGTTTCTGCACATAAACTGTGACCACAACTGATGGATTGTCTGTGTTCCTGCTTGACCCATGTTCTCTTGGGATTCAGTTCCATGTCCTGATATTTTAATTTAGGATTTGTTGGTATCATTCAAAAGTCATTGTTCTATCAATAATAGCCGGCAAACTGTTTTGGCCCAAATACAGCAACACCTGTCCAAACCATGATAATATCACCACCTTGTGGATGGGATGAGGTTCACGTGCTGGCAAGTAGTGTTTTTAATTCTTCAAATATAACAACTCTAATTTAAATGAAACCTTTTCTTTTGGTCTCATCCATTATTAAAACCCAATAGAATTCTGTTTTATCCATATGATGGGTAATAAATGTTAATTTTGGTTAGCAGTGGTTTTCTCTTTACACATTTTTGTTGTTCAGTGTTCTCCTGATGGGCACTCATTATCATTAACATTAGCCACTGCAATTGTATGCCTTTAGTTGCTTAGATGTGATGTCTCCTTTGTTCCATCCAGAATACACTTCAAGTTAACTGCTTGTCCCAGAGATTTGTATACCAAAGTATGATGTTGTCTCATTTGTGTTCCCTTTATCTACTTTTATTACTTGTGCAAAAACCTGGTGGTGTTTTAGCTAATATTTATGCAGAAAAAAAAAAAAAAATATATATATATATATATAGGGATCACGTACTTAAAAACTATCAAGCACCATTGTTACACATACGCAATTAATACCATTGCAAGGAGTAAGTTCAAGTAATTATTATGGGCTGTACTTACAACTATGTTAACTATGTTAGACCAGCTATAACAGGTAATAACAGTTATTTGCTCTTAGGAAACACCTTGAAGGCCATCAGGCAGAGCTAGATTTTCTCTCATCACAGCAGAGAAACACTAAAAGAAACTCAAGATTGGTAAGTTTGGCTTTTTGGACCTCTTGCCTCTCCCTATAATTTAGCAATCTTTTATTGAAAGGTTTTATTTTAGTACAGACTACTGTGCTAGCAATGGCAACAGTAGCTCTTATTTAAAAAATGTTGTTTCTTTCTTGTGAACTTCAATTATGGCAGGTATCAATCTTGGTCAGTACAGTGAGTCACACAAAGCCCAGTCCATTCCCAAAGGAGCACTGACAGTCTATAGGCCCATGCAAAAAGAAAACATCTGGAAAACATACAGTAATCTATAAAAGTCTGTCACCATTTGAGTCGTGTCACCATATGATTCGATTTACCATTGTTTTATAACCATATAAAACCATTTGAATATAACCATAACAGGTAATAACAGTTATGTTAATGTTAATTTTGGTTAGCAGTGGTTTTCTCTTTACACATTAATGCACATTACAGCACATTTTGTAAAAATAAAATGTAAACATAAAATAATAAAAAACAAAAAACAAAAAAAAATCAAAATAGCTTCTATAGGATACAGTGGCAAGTATTAGGCATAACCTCCCCTTACATCCGAGCAACAGAAGCATCTCGCCACTTCGTGTCAAATGTACCCTTCTACAGTCTGAAGATGCTTGATCAGGCCTCAGGATCAGGTCTTTTTTGCAAACCTGGCCTTTGGCCTTTTTTGTAAGTCAAACTTTGAGTTATGGAGTGACAAATCCAAGTTTGGACACAATTTATGTGTCCAATCATCAACAATATGTTATATATGGTCATTATACCGTTGCTAAAATAAAATTATAAAATAATTAATAGTCTAATGGTGGCCTAAGACTTTTGCACAGAACTGTATTTAAACTTAATGGTGTCAGGAGGCCATACATCTTAACTTCTGATATCATTGTGTCATACTGAGGCAGAAACAATGCAATGCAAACTATGCTTTACTTCTGAATCATTCAGTCCGCAATTTGAGTCGCATTTCGGTTTCCTTCGAACCCATTGTCAAGTCCACATGTACACTCTCTAACACCATTGTTAAGTCTAGACATACTTCTGATCCGCCTCACCAGAGGCTCCTGTTTGTGCTCATCTGGGTGTGTGCTGTGTGTGAAACACTTCACTAACCAATGATGCCACATTACAGATGAGGAAGAACAAAACTTGTATAGCAGTATATATAATGAAATCTATTTTACTGCTTTTAATCTTTTGTCTTCTAGGCCTTTTTCTATGACTTAGAGAAGGTAAGCATGGAGTATTATATACACAAATGCAAACCTGTCATATGTACTGTATGCCAATTTCACAGAAATAACTGTCAAATAAACTTCTTCCCAAAAAACAGGAAATACGAGCTTTTGAAAGATACATTCGACGACTGGAGTTCCAGATCACTAAGGTAAATTCAAAATGAATTCCAACTTGGCTTTCTTTGTTTCTTTTTGTAAATGATCAACTATTCAAAGATCATGACAAGCGCAATGGTATTTATAGTACAACCAGACCAGATCAGCTGACAAGCTACGGTCTGTCGATCCACATAATATTTGTTCATCTGACATGGTCTTGCTTTAAATAGTAAAGATAAACAATAAATGCAACTGAAAATGGTTAAAAAAATAAAATATCCATGGGCATCTATTATTGGAGTGGTACTCCAATGTGTTTTCCCAGATGGTACGCCTCACACAAACACATTATTGGCCTTGTCTGACAAAGGAAGTCATCCCGAAGTGATGCAACAGTTTTTTCGGAGCACTGAAGAATGTATTGTTGCCCCAGCAAGGACATACACTGCTCACAAAATTAGGGGATATTAATTTTTCGTTTTTCCCATATTTTGCATAATTTGCATATCCCCTCATTTTTGTGAGCGGTGTATATATAACTAAAAAAAAAATTGACTGCTAGACATGCCTCTGAAATGCATTCAAAGACATTTTGCCAAGTTGTCAGACTTTTGAAAGGGCATGCATTGGACTGGATGGATGTTTTGATAAATTGCTGCCATCTAGGCCATTCTTACCTAGCTGTTTACGAGGTGCTGGGAGCAGTGGTGTCATGAAGGCATACACACACGTGGAGTAGACAGACCACCAGTAGAAAGGGTTGTTTTATCCACCAACAAGCAGCTCCCAAGTTTTGGTGTCCAGGAAACTGAAGAGGGAAATTTGTTGTTGTGGTTTCCTGCCATTGACAGCCAGCCACCATCACTTTTGTTGCAGTGGTGTCATGAAATGCGAAACCTGGTCTGTTATGGACTGGTACAAAACAAGGGACAAATTGTTCTGGCTAGAGTTCTGACTGGGTTGGTGCCTCTCCAAAACAGCAAGGCTTGTGGTGTAAGAATGGACAATCCACGAACCGGTGACAGAGTGTTGGCTCATCAATGTGCAGAAATAAGAAATCCTGTTCTAAATGTACAGGATAATTACTGAGAGTACAAATCAAAGAAATGTTTAATGCTGGTTATGGAAGGAACGTATCACAACACATGGAATGGAAGAAGACTAATTTGTTACGATGAGTGCTGTTTTCTTTTCTACCACGTGGATGATCAGGTGTGTGCACCGTTTATCTGGTAAAGTGATGGCACCAGGGTGCACTGTGGGAAAAAGACAATCTGGTGTAATCGGTGTAATTATCTAAATAAATTTCTGCTGAAAACTCTAATGATAATACTTTGACACCTAACACCTATATAAATGTTGTTATTTCTTTTTAGCTTATTGGTGTATGTGTGCAATTCACAGGTGGAAGAATTATATGAGACTTACTGTATCCAGTGGCGAATATGTCAAGGAGCTGTAAACATGAAGCGAGCATTTTCTCTTGCTCCATCCTCCAGAGCATCTCGAGATAGTTTACTGGAACTCGGCCGAAACCACAGACATAGTCTGGAGGTACACACACAAATATTTAAGTTTTGCCACTGTGTACAGGATTGTCTACACGATGTACACATAGATCATGTATTTTTCTTTCCACAAAAAAGTAAAGGAAACCCCCCCAAGACACTGTGCTGCCCTCTAATAAATATATTATAATTTGATAATAAAATATAATAATATATGCAATGACAACTTAAACAGAATACAATATTATGAAGAGTATAATGGATAGAGAATATAAAACTATTGAATTTAAGACAATAGTAATAATGTAAAGAAAATGTGTATCTGCATTATTTAGCCCAGTAAACAAAAGACACTGTGGGTTCTTGTGCACACAGTGGGAAAGTTTTGTTGGCATGACATGCTCACAGTCAACCGGAGGAGGGGAGGGGAAACTGTATCCACTGCCAGTACATCAGTGTCACTGCAGTGCTGGGAATGATACACTGAAAATATTTTCAAATTTCTCACAGCACTTTATATGACACATAATTGGAACATATAAATTAAACAAATGTTTTATTAAGACCTAAAAGAATGTTTTATTGAACGCCTACTCATTCAGGCAATTCATCATTTGTGAGCATTTCATCATCAGCCAATCATTTGGCAGCAATGAAATGCAGAAAAATACCCAGATACAAGTAAGCAGTTTAAGATAATGTTCACATTAACAATCCGAACAGGAAATAATGTGCTTGATTTGAGTAGTTGTGTAACTGCTGATTTTCACACACAACAGTCTCTGAAGTTTTACTCAATATAAGAATAATACAATAAAATCATTTAGAGATGAAAATCCGAGGCTGCAGTGGGAACAGGCCAGGCATAACTAGACAGCTGATGGCAGGAAAAATATAGCTTCTTTTATAAATAAATCTCAATTTATTCTTTAGAATTTGGCACAAATCCAATGTGCCTTATGTAAAGAGTCTATAGTGGTGGAGGTGGTGTAATGGTGTGGGAATGTTTTCTTGACACCCTTTAGGCTCACCAAGATCACTCTATCACTGACTGAATGCTCCAACATTTTGTACTATTTATGTACTGTCAGTGACCATGTGAATCCCTTAACCATAATGTATGCATCTTCTATAGATATTTCTATCATGATGAATGACATGTCACAGAGCATACAACATTTCAAAAGATTTTACATTTCATTAAAATGATAGTGAATTCATTGTTCTTCATTTCTTCCTTCCCAGATTTAAGCCCAAATGACCACAATTGCATATTTGCAGTTATGTTTACTTCACATGTCAAAACTGTAACAATCATTCAGTTTATTATTAAGATTTGATCTCTACAACTGATAACACCTGGTATAAATATTTAAGCAAAAACAAACCTGAGATCAGATTAACAATATTTGGTGAACCATGTCTGTGTACATAGGATATGCGTGCAATGGAAGGGGAGCTGGAGATTCTCCTGGGAGAATTACAAATCAAAATGAAAGGTACAAGTCAGCTTATGTTCAAGTTCAAGTTATGTTTAGTCCACTTACATGCAGGAACTGTGGGAAATCTCTCTTTCTCTCTTCACAGGCTTGATTGGATTTGCTCGTCTCTGCCCAGGGGATCAGTATGAGGTAAGCGAAAGCACTTACCAACTCTGGTTGGAGAAGCATCTCTAGGTCATAGTGATTAGCTTACAGTTTCAGCACCAAGCAAATGAAAACCATACTTCATCTGAGCAATGGGATGATTTTTAGGCTCAGGTACCAAAGGAGCAAAAAGACAACTGAGGCTTTTTTGTTACATTGTTTAAAAACATTTTTTGATTTGATGATCATGATTTTGAGTTGAAGGTTGCAGTGAGGTTATTCCAATTGGAATACGATTCTTAAACTCCTCAATTAAACACACAATTTATGACGAACCAAGCCACTATTTCTCTGCACAGTTGTTAATCCGCCTGGGCAGACAGCGATGGAGAATCAGGGGGCGGATTCAAACAGATGACAGACAGCTGTGGGACGAAGAGGAGATGGTGTTCCTCCCTCATATCCATGAGAACTTTGAGATCAAGGTGAATGAAACACACTCGCACCACACCTGTTCATACACAACTTACACTGAATGCCACAACGAAAGAACTGCCACTTTGTTCTTGCACGACTTCGTACGGCCAGCAGCAGGTATCGAATGACTGAATCTGCTCGAGGAAAAGAGAATCTGGGTCATGCAGCAACACAACGACGCTAAGCAAACAAGTCGTTTTACCAAAAAATTATTAAAGAAGAATAAAGTTCAATGTTCTGGAAGTGTCAAATCCTGACATTAATCCCAAAAAATTGTTATAGAAGCAGTTCATGTGAACAAACTCTCCAACCTCCTAGAGTTGAAACTGTTCTGTACAGAGAAATGTGCTAAAATTCATCCAGCAGTTACCAAGACTTTTTGTTACCACTCGTCATTTGGACTCACTGACTTCTGATTTAGGCACGCCCATTTTTGCTATTTATCAATGATGAATCATTTCATTAATGTGTTGTTGTATCTCAGCCAAGGCATGGATCTACAGTTAGATTTTACCATTTGAAATTAACAGGAGAACACAAAAATCTATAATTTTTTATTTTCTTTTTCATTGTTGAAGTAGCTTTATTGTGTAACAATGGAACATTGAGGGAACATTTTATGAGCCATTCTTACTAAAAATAATAAAGGAGCATTAAAAAAGATTAAAATTATGTTAAAATTTACAGACTAGAATCCAGACCCATTAAACATGCTAGCGTTCATGTTAATGGTTGAAGTATATAGTTACACTGACAATGTGCAGAGACCATAAACAATTAGTGATTCAGTCAGTAACTCAGTAGACTTATTAGCTTAATTAACCAGTCTTTGCGTTCCATTATTGATTAGAAAGCTCTTCATAAAGCATAACCTATATAGGAATTGGGCAGCAAGGGCACTCACTAAGTATTGAGACAGACTTGATGCATTATCAGTAACAGCACTTGCACATAGGTAAAAATCTTGTCTTGCTCAAATGAGCTACAGTAACATATAGAACATCAATCACTGGCAAAAGTGCAACAAGAATGAAATGTTTACTTGCACATTTTCAGAAAATCATCATCTTTGCAGTCATTTAATATAAAATAATGGTTGTCTTGTTTGTTTGTTTAAGCTCTATTTATCTGCTACTGAGGATTTGTGCAAAAACTTAATGATGATGAACACCACTGTATTCACAAATTACTAAGCATTGTTTCAAAAGCATGTTAGTCTTTTATATTTTTATATTTAACTTAGCTTTGAATTCATTTAGTCATAATATTAAGATGATATGTAAAGTCGATTTAAAGTAGATTCTTCAAATTTATGTAATATATTTGGCAATGAGCATAATCCAGTAAGCAGGATTTAAAAGAAATTGAATTGCTATATAGAGCAAAAGAGGCTCTGCTATCTTTAAGCCAATGAGCCATAAATTACAGATTTGTGCAATTTAGAGCAATTAAGCAGTCATGAACTATGAGCCCATCCTCTCTAATAACACTCGATTGAAATTAAATGATTCATAACTTTGACTATTAAGACTATAATTAAGCTCCACAAGCTAAATATGTAGTTTTATCTGCAATTATGATGCCAAATAAACATAAATAGTAATATATGTGTGAATCATGTGTTCACTGAAAACAACAGTTATGATGGCCTCCGGTAGTTATTGCTAACTGCAGCCATCACGGCTGTGCATAGACATTTTATGGGGGGCAATGGCTCAAGGAAAACAATGTTTCACCCCACCCAGCATTTCCTTTAGTCATCATTTTAGCAGAATCCAACTCAAAACAAATTAAAGTCATTCTGTTGATAAAACACATGTTCTACTTGACAAAAACTGCTCCAAGTGTTAGTTTAGTACACGTCAAAAATAGCTTTCATCCTAATCACAATATTAAAAGGGCATGGAAAGTCTAACTTGAGGAAAAAACAGACTAAACTTTAGGATACCTGATTTTTTTTTCCAAGCACCTCAGGCTCCATCAACAAGAAATTACGGGGCTTAGAGAATTATAGACTTTCATGTCCACGTAAGAAAGTTTTTTTTCTTTTGTTAATTTCTAACAAATAAATAAATCCTAAAATAAATAGACTTGATATTTGCCCATTTTTTATTCTAGTCCACCACTACAGGGACCACGGTCAAATCTGGAAGATGGATAACGTTTTTTTCTTGATCCAATTTTAGCATGGATACCAGGAATTTGAACAGCATTGATTCGAACAAAACAGGAGTGTAATTAAAGCATTAAAGTTAATTGTGCACCACAAAGCAGGAATCGTCGGTTATCAAGTAAACTTCAGGATTTAATCAGACATACTGGCAAGATTAAAGCAGATTATTATCTAATTAGCTTGACCTCAACTTACTCTCTGTGGAAGAAAGACTCCAGTGTTTTAGCTCAGCAAGTGCAAAAAAAACAATGAAACGCTGATAAATATCAATTTAACTCTACAGTAAAAGCTTAATTATATTAACATTTATCTTTCATTTCCATTCATTTCACATTTCTATGAAGGCATTCTTAAGAAATTACAAAATACAATTTTTGCTCTATAAAATGTAGCGCTATCACAAGATGCTGTTCAGGATTATTTGTGTTTCCCATTCACATAACACGTTGTAATTGAATATAAAAAATATACTTTTCTACTAAATTGTCTGTGTTACACCAACGTAACCTATTCAAAAACGAATGTACTTTCAATTTAAGAAGTAAAAGCATTTTTTCCATTATTCGTTTAAAAGTATGCAAATCATTGTGAATGCTAATGACAGAAACACAAAACTTTGTCATTAGGCGCAGTATACAGTATTGTACTAGCAAATGTAAACTGCTAGTCACAAAATAAGCTGGGATGGTTGAAATAGTAATAGATTGGGTAAGTTCTACAGTAGCACTTCTCACTCCATTTTATTTTATTCTATACCTAAATTTTGTTTATATGAGTAGAAGTAGCATCATTAGTCTTCCACAAAATATTTCTGTTTTAGCAAGTGCTGTAATTAATTTAGTAGAATCTACTAACTAATCTGAATAGCATTCATGGGATTTTTTAAACAAGACATTTTCATAATCTGTAGTCATTTTTATGTAACTGAAAATTGGCGTAGGTTAGCATATCATTGATTTGACAAAAAACAGATTTGTCCCATCCACCCCATAACATGATTTTCCAATGTTTTACATGATGCTTTTGTCCTTAAATCTTTTTGAAAGGGCATTAAATGCACAATCTATAAAGGCTAACAGATTCATTTAAGAAAATGAAGCAATATCACTTATTTTTAAATTTAACAAAAGATGTTTTGAAAATAATGTAATTACTGTATGTAATTCATATTTTACCAGAAAGTTAAAAATGTAAACCCACACACATTATAAAAACTTAGCTTACATACTATCAGTGATAGGAATGGGTATGTGTGGGTATTAAGAATATAAATACAACCCGAAATCAGAAAAAGTTGGCACAGTATGGAAAATGCACATAAAAACACACTTTTCTTACATTTACATTGACATTTATTTAGTTACAGACAGTGTGAACCAGAGATATTTCATGTTTTGTCTGTTCAACTTCATTTCATTTTTTACAAAACATCCATTCCTGCATTTGCAAAAATAGTTAAGATGGGGGATAATTTAGAACTACTAATTAATTAAAAAACCTAAATAATGATGTAATTTCAAACAGGGAATGTCAACAGGTGATTATAATCATGATGTGATACAAAAGCAGCATCCAGGAAAGGCTGTGTCTTTAAGGAAAGATGGCCAAATGATCTCCAGTGTGTCAATAAATGCATGAAAAGAATATTAAAATAATCAAAATAATGTTCTTTAATGAAAGATTGGAATTGATTTGAATCTACCTCTACAGTGCATGATATCATTAAACGATTCAAGGAAACATTGTTAAATAAATAGACAAATTATTTTGCATTGGTATGCCAGTTTGGTTCACTGATTTAACGTGTTTTTACATGACATTATTTGTGGGCGACAATAAAAATGCATTTCAAAAAGGCATTCAATTGTACTTTTTTGACACTATTTTGCTGTTGAGGTGATTAACCAGCAATAATGATCTAATCTTGTAGTGCAAACAAAAAAACAATAACAGAGATACTTTGTTCTCCCATTGTTAAAATTCTATTAACGACTATTCTGTGAGTTTCACATGATAACAATATCATTCTGATTAAATGTGCAACATCTAGAATAGCCCACCATGATA
>JAVSBV010150799.1:0-15328 GCA_033117975.1 Parotocinclus spilosoma
CCCACAGTCCAAAGACATGCGTGTTAGGTTAATTGGTGTCTCTAAAAGTGGCCCTTAGTGTGTGACTGTGTGTGCCCCGTCTAGGGTTGTTCCTGCCCTTGCGCCCAGAGTTGCCGGGTGGGCACCGGCTGGATTAAGGGGAAGATAACGAATTAAGAACGAACACGAGTATATTAAGAACGTGATACAGAAGAAAAAGCTTCAGTCTTAAAACCCCAGTTTTTTTTGTCAGGGTCTTATCCCAGAGATGTAATGCATCCATGGTCTGAATGGGAATGAGATGATCCCCCTACAGGCTTCCCCTCAGTCATACAGTTATTTAGAAGTGTAATTAACCGGCATTAATTGACAGCCGCCTTCAATATTGTTTGCTTTAATGTACAGAACAATAACTGTGGAGAAAAACACATATGGAGTTTTGCAAAAGTTTCATGGGGTCACAATTAGATTACACAATTAAGAACCAACTCTGTGGCAACAAACTATTCGAGAAGCATTCCAAAAGAACTTACAGTGATTGTACACAAATTGTGATGTACGTACAAAACATAATCTTATGATGGATGATCTCTGAAGTTCTTGGGCTGTCCACAAGAGAAAGATCTGGAACCTTGTGGTTGCTGGAGAGACCCTGTGTTGAGAAGTGTCTCAAGTGTTACCGAAAATGTCTGCTTTCCTGCTGGCAAACTGCACCGGTTCATCAGACCTACTCAAGGGAGGGGAAGCCATTCTGGAATATCGTACCATAAATAGGCAATCCTAAAACCCTATTTAGAATGTAATAGAGGCCTTTAACCACTAGATGGCAGCCATGTATGATCATCTGACTGAGTCATACAACAAACACAACTTTTAAAATCTCCAGGAACTGGTACTCAGGAATAACCAATCCAGTATTATTAGTGTTGAGACGTTAAACGGAGAGGCAGTGGTGCTTCAGATGGCAAGCGATGCAATAAAGTCCCGAAAGCTTCAGTAAGTACAGCCTTCAGTATAGTTTTAGTTTTAATTTTAGTCTGAAGCGAGGACTAAATGGAAGAATTATGTCTTTTTAAAACTATGGGACATATATGAACATATGATATATTTTCCCTCTAATTACAGTCACTGCTCTTGGACAAATGTTATATTTCGCTGAAGTATCTGTAAAGCGAAACTACACTTAATAGCATGCTTTGTTTCTCATTTCCTGCCCAGGGTCATGGGGGTTTGACATCTTCTCCCAAATATCACATGACACATATCCTAGAGGAGACATTCCTATAGTACAACTAGTACACTAGTACTGAATACAATGGGCACCCTGCGGACAAAGTGTGCCAAGTTTAAAATGCAGATGTGTGCTGTGGCGACCCCTAATGGTAACAGCTGGAACATAATGGTCGTTGGTATTTTAAACAGTGAAGATTGGATAAAAAAAAGGAAAGCTTCTGGTTTGATGAGACCTACAAAGTGTCCTCAATTGTGTTTGTTCTTAACCCTAACATAACCCTAACCTAATCCTAACCTTAACTCTAACCTAACCCTAACATAACCCTAACCCTAACCTAACATAACCCTAACCTAGCCCCTAACCTAACATAACCCTAACCTAATCCTAACCTTAACTCTAACCTAACCCTAACATAACCCTAACCCTAAACTAACATAACCCTAACATAACCCTAACCTAGCCCCTAACCCTAACATAACCCTAACCCTAAACTAACATAACCCTAACCTAACATAACCCTAACCTTAACCCTAACCTAACCCTAACCTTAACCCTAACCTTAACCCTAACCTAACCCTAACCTTAACCCTAACCTAGCCCCTAACCCTAACATAACCCTAACCTAACATAACCCTAACCTAATCCTAACCTTAACTCTAACCTAACCCTAACATAATCCTAACCTTAACTCTAACCTAACCCTAACCTTAACCCTAACCTAACCCTAACCCTCACATAACCCTAGGCCCTAACCTAACTCTAACCCTAAAATAACCCTAACCCTAACATAAACTCCAGCCTAACACTAACCCTAACCCAATCCTAACCCTAACCCTAACCTAGCCCCTAACCTAACCCTAACCCCTAACCTAACCCTAACCCTAACATAAACCCCAACCTAACCCTAACCCTAACATAACCCTAACCCTAACATAAACCCCAGCCTAACCCTAACCTAAACCTAACCCAATCCTAACCTAAACCTTAACCTTAACTTAATCCCAGCCTAACCCTAACCTTACCCTACCCTAACCCAATCATAACCTAAACCTAACCTTAACCCTAACCCCAATCCTAACTCTAACCCTATTTTTTGTCACTACAATAGAGATGGATGTTCATGAAGAAAAGTAAAGTTGCCTTCACAAGTCAATCTAAGTTTACTAATGAATTTATCCTCCTTTGAGGCCCAGTCACTGTCAGTCCAAACCGGAGGGTTCATTCAGGAAGGGAATCTGGCGTGAAATCACTATTAATGCTGAGCAGTAACAAAGATTCAGAAGATAGCTGTGCTCCTTTTTATGATCTAAACAAAAATGTCAGATCTTTCTATCCCTTCTACCTTCTTGCTCATTTTAGCTCATTCTTCACACATTCTTCATCCTTCATGCGTTATTTACAATATTTCCACATATGAAGAACTATTTTGTGTAAAATAAATATTTAAAACCTGTTAAGAAATGGCCAAATCAGTTGTGTTACAGGTTGTTTGTGTTAACGCACGTGTATATATGAAAGACCAGATCTGTGTACGACTGGAACCTGGAACCACGTAAGAGCGGCGTCCGAGCGCTCCTCTCTGTGCGTGAGCGCGTGCGCACGTGCTCATGTGTGCGCGCCCGTGCGGGAAGCGCGAGCCGCTTCGGGATCCTGACGGTCACTCGGCTAGCGTTTTAGCGCGGCATGTAGCGGTAAGAAACGCTGCTTAGACGGTGTAAAGGCGAGTGTGGGATGTAAGGGAACGGATTGAATGAAGGTAAAAGGGAGATAGAATCGCGTACAGTTAGCCCTCCGCCCCCTTCTCGCTCTCTCGCGCTCTCTCCCTCTCCCTCTCCTTCTCTCTCTCTCTCTCTCTTTCTGGTTTTCCCTTCACTATCGTCGCGTGCCACTGCTTAAGCTTTCCCCTCAGCATTTCAACGGCTTTTCTCGACTCTGGATTATAATTTCCACCCCTCTTTTTCAAATCCTCGCCGGAATTAACGCTCTGCGTCGACGAAGCATGAGCGGCAGGTTCCCTCTGGTTTCTCCTCAGTGCTGAGGAATCGTTTTAGCATGCCGAGGAACTGACATGCCGATGGAACATGTCCTATGTTCCCTTTCAAGGTAAGGCAAGTATTTCTGCTCCGTACCACACGAGTATCTGTTCTTCTCCCTCTTATTTGTCTTTGACTTCCTCCTCTGAGCTGCTTCTTTTCCTCTGCTTTTGCGCCAGTGCCACCTCGTAGCTAACTACTCCTACTCTGAGGAACCGTTATGCACCCAGGCTAACGAAAGCTAGCAGGGAAGCGCACGTACCTGCCTGTATTTTACTATCCTGGATAAATCCGTACCCGTTTTAAATCACCCCAACAGGTGTGGACCTGATACCCCGGGACCTCCCTAAACAAGCTTCTCTTTGCTTATTTTTATTCTTTGTGGTCTGAAGTTGGATTAGATATACTTTATAGGATCACCTACACTTCCATTCAATAGGCATTTTATGATCACCTGTTATTCATGAATCCATCCAGAAAACAGAGGCAGGATCATCAGTGACCAGGCGGTGTTTGGGTGGTGGACCGCTCTGGTCGGCGACAGGCACGGTTGCGACATGGATATGTTTGTGTTTTCCAGGTTGTGCATTATTCACATTATTAAGGAAGCCTTGAGAGCTTAATGTGGTCAGAAAGCGCTGGACCAGCCAATTGTGCTTAAAAAGTAACGAGTAGGTGGACACACTTACAACCCACCACTTATACACCAGATTTCCATGTGCTTGAAACTAGTGAGCGCTCATAATATAAAATCACTTCCCTATACATGCGCTACATCATACAGGGCGCCCTTGGTCAGGCCCGTCCTACTGACCTTTACCCCGTGTCCTGAGGAGCTCCGAATCTTGGCGGCCTCCGGCAAATCGGACTCGGAGCCTTAAGGGCAGGCACAACAGGACGGCCGTTTTAAGAGAGCGGGAAGTTGCACCCTGCAGGAATGCAGCTATGAAACGGACCACACCCTTCCTTTGGTTGCCCGAACAGGGGCACTCTGCCCTCAGGCCACCACAAGGGGATCCTTGTTAAGCGGAAATTGAAATTGCCTGATGAAACACACCTCGACAGAGGTGGGACACGAACCAGGCATTGGACTCAGTATTGGGAACTCTACCGACTGAGTTTGTATCAAGCCGTCCCCTTCTTTCAGGTTCTGTCCCGGGTTAAGGTTCGAGAACATCCTTCTTTTCTCGTGGAAGTCTCCAGACTTGTTGGAGTTCCACCAGTTGGGATACACTCAGCGCTGATTAAATGAGGTTTGCTTCCCTTTTTGCACTATTTTTAGGGAAAAGGGAACACCACTGGATCCCCTGTTATGTTGATGCTGATGTTATTTTTGAATGCGACTCAGAATTAGGTTTTAGGCCAACTCTGTTCGCTCAGTGTTCACATCATTTTTAAAAAGCTGCTTTCAAACAATCTCAAAACCAAACCAGCGTCCTGTGGTTACAAGCTGCTGGGTGACCAGCGCACATTATGGATGGAATGCACATACCCACCGGTTTCTGTCTGTACACCTACAAGCTGTATATATGAGTCATTCTGACGAATGGGTGCCATTTGCTTGTTGTAACTCACATTAACATTTCAATTTCATTTTCTCTAGTTTCTGAATTTAGCACCTTCATTTTACAACACACATATTTAACTATTCGGCTTTATTTCATTTCTACCTGGTTTCTAATGTTACTGTCACAACATATGGCATAGCCAAGGACCCCGAATTAGCAAATACATCAAATATAACCCCATGGCGTCCATACTAATAGCATTACTAATGACCATAACGCTCAAGATTGAGATGTGTGTTTTGAAGTTAAATATAATTTTGCTTTTCAAAGGATTTCTTTAAAAAAAATACAGATGACATTGGAGACATACCGAGAAGACGCTCCAAAGTGAAAACTAATTATCTGAAGGATTTTATTAATTTTAATTAATTGTAAAGTGTAATTTTTGATAGCGGGGACAGCTAACGAATACCATTTTTCAGCGCTCTGGGCCCGCGGTCCTGGGTGGCGCACTGGTGTGTGTCAAAATACAATTTGCACGCTGACTCAAATGACAAGAACATGCTGCTGAAAATTATAATAATTATAATTATAGGATATATATATATATATATAACAATTAATAAGCTCATGTTATGTAATTTATTTAAACGTTTAGCTGTCTTGAAAAGAGAAAAGGAACCAAAATGAAAGGAAAAAGCAAATTACAAAGGAATGTAAATGTTCGTTTTGCCAATAAAGATTTGCAGCGAATCACTTTATTTTATGTGTGTGCGTGTGTGTGTGTGTGTGTGTGTGTGCATATGGTTAATTATATTAATTATCTGTACATGCCATGTCCATGGACGGAAATGGCACCGCTTTGGTGGAATGGCTCTTTCTAGCAAGCCTATTCCATCCTCAATACCCAGTAACCCTGGTCCACTCATCCAGCAGACCTCGGTAACCCCTTTAAACAAGCTTCTTATCCTTTCCTTTGCGGTCCAGCAGAGTCAAACTGTAACGAGCGCTGAGGAGGGTGCAGCTGGGCGGCCGATGGTCCGTCTAGAACTCGGTGGTCCAGCAACATTCTGATATATGTCTGAATATTGTCGATTGGTTTAAGGAATTGGAACGGACGAAGACAAAAACTTTACCGTCTTAGGGAACATTTCGTAAGCTTGTACTATTTTTAAACGTTGTATAACAGCAGTGCTATTTCTAGAATCGGTGATTCATTGTGGAGAACTACTAACTGCCACGGTAAAGGACGCAAAATGATGCCTGCATGCAGTAGGACTGTGTTCTGTAGTAAATGCTTTGCTTTCTGTGTAGTTACATGACCTGCTTCTCTGTGTAGACTGTTCATATATATACTATATATGCTTGCTTTTGGCATGAACAGAATTTCAGATCACTTTATTTTCTTATTTACAGTAAATATATACCCACATTTGCAATTACGCAACTAAATTTACCGCAAGCTTTCAATCGTAGCACAACAGTCACGTTTAATGCTACCGGTCAAGCGGCAGCTTACGGACGGAGGGCTTCAAATATTCCTTGAACTCCTGTTCATCTTGTCGGAATTCCCCAAGCTCCTTTCTCAAGCTGAGATTATGATGAGTCCGCAACCTTTTCTCTTTTGAAGCCTCCAGAGCAGAAGTAAAGCTAGCAGTTCTCCTCTCCAATGGTTTTGGTTTGAATTAATCTAACCAGTATTGTGATGAGAATGGACAACGGACGACTGTTTGCATTGCTAATCCCACCTGTTTCTCAGAACGAGGCAAGTGCAGATGTCTAGTGTGACCTCGGCTTAATATTTTCGGACTGAAACCAGATAAGGGAAGGAACTCGAGAACCAGGGAGATCGAAGGGTCTTTGGTAAGGCAGGAATAATGAGCACAGACAGTGAAACCCTGGAATGGAATGAGACTCGAGGCAGGGACTTGACCGGGAACAAAACCCCAGTCAGAGTGGGACAAGACACAGAGAGAGACGATACGCAGTCAGGAACAACCCTCACCTCGCCAGAGGCTCTATATGAACCAGCTCAGCTTTGAGAACCAGTTCTCAAGTAGCAACTGAGCAGCCAGGTTCGTATACAGCCTCTGGCGAGGTGATGGCTCTGATTACACACTCTTTCAAGTCTTGATCCAGTCTCACCGGGACTGGCCCGTGTCCCAGGTACTTGCTGTCTTTGTATCCTGAGTGAATCCACCTCGCCAGATCATCATGACCACCCACATCACTCATACCGCTAGGGCAGGATCTGTCCTGATACTTGTGGACGTTTTCTGTAAAATCGCTGTGGTTAAACAAACACTAAGTACACACTGTAGAAATATGACAGTGTGCCAAAAAAAATTTGTGCCCTTATTTGGTTGCCTGTCGCTCAGCTGTGATTTTCTTCACCCGTTTCTTCATCAGCAGTGAAAACTTTCACGTTCACTTTCGCTTCACAATAATTGGATACAACAGTGAGCAAACGTGACGCCGCCTCGTGAGGGAAAAATATAAAAGCTATTCGGGGTCACTGAAGTAGATTATGTTAAGTCGAGCCATATGTTCACCACCAAGCAGAGCAAAGGAGAGCGTTTATGCTAATGTGTTACAATAAGCAGTGGGCTACAGACTAATGTTATCAGTTTGTTGCTTGCTGCTGTGTTAAACAAACCCAGGGGGCTGAAGTGCTTCGGCTTTACTATTGTGTTCCCTTATGTTTTTTTTCTGTCATGTTAGCTGGAGATGCGTAATGCGTATTGTCAGTTATACGTTAGGTATGCTCACAAGATGAAAGTAGCCCAAGACTGATTAGCATTTTTTTTTATCTACTGATGAACTATTGTATGTCCAGCACTAAGCTGTGGCTTTTGAACTGCTTCACACAAGGGGTTTAAATAGCGGAGGGGTGATTAAGACTGTGTGTGATAGAATCCAGAACACCGGAAATGGAAGCGACGGGGTTGAATCTTTCACAGCCTCATTACACTTTTTCCAGAGAAATTAGACACGGTAATAAAAATAAACACTTACGTTTACGGCATTTAGCAGACGCCCTTATCCCGATCGGCTTACAACTCATACATTCTTACAATTAAAGCAATTGTGGGTTAAGGACCTTGCTTAAGGGCAGCTTTTGAACCCTGGACCATCTGGTCCAGTACCTTAACCGCTTGTCTACCGCGTATTAACACGACACCAAATTGGATTAATTACTTGTTATGAAATGGAATGAATAATTTAATTATATTTATATCATAATCCCAATGTTTTGTTTTGCTCAAGCCCATTTTTCATCAGAAAGATTTTCTTGGCACCTGAGTATCGTTCCCACAGCAGCAGACAAAGTGGTTCATATCCGATTCTGTCACCAAATTGGACTTTTTTGGACGACCGTTTACACTGTTTTTTTATTGTGGCCTATAACAGAGATTCGTCCGAAACAGATACGCTTCACGCGAACCCCTAAACAATCAAAGTGGAGTCATCAGAAACAGTGGTCAGCGTAAAAAGGGGCACCGTACCCATCTTTTTAAAAAGCTTTCCTTTGACCCTTTCCTTGACCACATTTCCCCAAATGCTGAGCGCAGGTCTCTTCCTTTGCCGTCCCACCGCTGAATATTTCTCTCACCGCCCACTAGCGCATAAAAGTTGGGTGAATTCCGATCTCATTGCTTTCAATCACTTATCGGTTAACTGTCCCATCTAGGAGCGCATGTAAAAGTGGCTGAGGTCACATTTGCGTTTCTTCACAGGTCTGTGTTACTGTAAGACCAAAAAATCAGACGTGTGAACGTGGCCTTAGAGCCACACTTTACTCATTTCTACTTCCTGAAGTCAGCTTATCAGTCTGGAGTTTGGCTCTGAACTAATTCTGCATTTCAGCTTACTGAGCAGCTCACCCCACCTTCCCCTCCGCCCCCGTTTACAAAGCTAGCAAATTTGGTGCGTGACAGTTTAATATATCGCTACTGTGCAGGACACTTTGTTTCCTTAGGTACAACCTATAGTATATAACCACATCTCCAGCAGTGGTCCTTAAGGGACAATTATGTACCTCAAAGATGCTGCATAAATAGCATATTTTGACTCGAGATAACACATCTAAGCATTCTAGCTCGGAAAATGTCCTGAGTGTGTGTTTGGTGTATCATTGTTACCATTAGAATCACTAGGAATGCATTGATTCTGCTAATGCTATCAAGTTATCCATCTCATACTCCACATCTGATACTCCCTGCATATTTCAGGGTCTCTTTTGAGCTAGACTCACACACAAACCAGGCAAAAGGTGTATTGGGGTATTCCTGATTTTGTAGTTTTTATTCATCCAGTTCAGTTCACTAAGAGCCTGGGCCTAACAGGGGGTACCACAGGCACCAGCAACAGTCCGAAAAGCACCTTAAAAGAGTTCCTGGTGGAATTGTTTAACCATCTCCCGACGGGTCAGACAAGCAGAATCGCCGTCCAAGTTTCATTCAAGATCACAATCGCTAAATGCGAACGCAAAGCGAACAACCAAGCAGGCAAATTGAGGCAGAAATGCTGCATTTTGCTGCATCACCAATCGAAGCTGCTCTAAAGGACACGTTCAGATGCTGAACCGTCAAAAGCCAACCTCGGTCAGTCACGGTTCAGCCGGCCCTAATTTGCACCGTGATTAGCATATTCATGAACCAGGACACGCTTCTTAGAGGTGTTACTGTACGGTTCAGCACTTACTGCGCACATTCTCTGGCACATGTTGTCTTTTCTTCAGGTCATCCGGATGCGACAGCAATGTACACTTTGGGAAAATGATAAACAAGACACACACACACACACACACACTCCCACTAGTTCAGATTATAGAAAACCCAACCACATACTTCTACTCAAAGGGCATTTCATTATACAGTTACTGCCTGTATCCTGTCATCTTTAAAGGGATCGCTCTAGAACCATCACTAACCTGATATGATCTGGGATCTTGACGGGGTTTTCTGTGTGTGTGTGTGTGTGTGTGTGTGTGTGTGTGTGTGTGGGTATACAGCGCTTTTTACATCAGCACTGCCTCAAAGCAGCTTGATTATTTTGTTCATTTCAATCAAGCATCTCTGTTTCAGTTTGGTTTAAAGTGTTTGTAACACTTTCTGGACAGTCAAGCACTGAACTATGGCTCTATGAAAGGAAGTATATAAATAAAAGTTATTCTTATTGACCTGGCTAGGGTTTTCCATCCCCGCCTTGCACCCTGTGGCGCCAGCAAGACACCAGCTTTCCCACAACCCTTACCGGAAGTAATACTAAGTAAAAAAAAGGACGAATAAGCATTAGTAGTATGACTCTTATTGTTATTTCAGTTTATGGCCAAAGCCCAATCTGAGCAAACCTAGGACGGCAGTGGCAAGGAAAATTCCCAAAATGTTATGAGGGAGAAACCTTGGGAGGACAAGGACTCAAAAATGGACCCATCCTCCTGGGGCAATTTGAGATATTAGGATTAAATTAATATGTCTTGTTCGATGTGTGTGAAATGGGCAAAAAGAATCGGATTTGGGTGTGCCAAAGGTCATGGTGCGAAGGAAGTCACTGAATCTTCAGGTGTATCAAAGTACGTTTATACAGGTGTATCAAATGTTTGTTTATCTTGATGCAGGATGTCTGTGGTTATTGAATTGTTTCAGTCTAATTTCCCCTGTGAACGCACCACCTGTGTTATATTGCGTAATTCCCTAAAGTAATATTACAAGGTTATTTTAAGAAGACCTGACCTGAGCAACTCCTGCGCAATCTTCTCCACAAAGGCGACTCGTGACTTAGGTCTTCAATTAGACCATAAACACTTTTTAGCACACATGCTGGAAGATCGGAAATGCTACATCGTGCCAAATTGGATCCTGATACCGCAGCTCGTGCTTTAAATGCTCGGAATTGAAACGAAAATATTATTATAAAATATTATCAGACCAAGCAGGTAACCGTATTTGACTGGACTTGGCGAGAGAAAGCACTGATTGCAGCAATAGTGTAATTCTTACCTCTATTTAATCAGGCTGTACCTTATGAACCTTTGGAATACCGTAGGTTTAACAGACACCAAACTTACTCGTAAAATTCCATTTTAAGGCAGGTGTGTTAGAATTATATACTTTTTCCTTTCCGCTGTTGCTCAATTAGAGTTTTGTACTCAGACTTTTTGTGAGTCTGCTTCGAGGCAGTGCTCCATTGTAAAAAGGGCAAATTTTTTTAAATAACCAAATTAAAATCGACGCCGAATTTGAGCAGTCATAACCAAAGCAGGATCAAAATGCTTCCAAGTTGCGCTGCTAGTTTTGGAATTCAATTTAAGCTAATGACATGAGGCTGCAGCATCTGGCAGAAGTGCTTATTACTTGCTCGCTCTCCTGCAGCAACACTGAGGACGGCCACAGCAGAGGCTCTCCGTTTAGGAGGGAAGAATGCAACTGCAGAGGCTCCGGGGTTACAACGAAAATCTGGGATTCGAAAATTAAGAGTTCTGCAGTGCAGTGACTGAAGTGTAGAGCAGAGGGGGTTGTGGGTTTGAGGTTTGTTGTATAGTGTAATAGAGTGGAGGTTGTGGGTTTGAGGTTTGTTGTATAGTGTAATGTAGTGGAGGTTGTGGGTTTATTGTGTAGTGTTATATAGTGGAGGTTGTGGGTTTGTTGTGTAGTCTTATATAGTGGAGGTTGTGGGTTTGTTGTGTAGTGTTATATAGTGGAGGTTGTGGGTTTATTGTGTAGTGTTATATAGTGGAGGTTGTGGGTTTGTTGTGTAGTATTGTATAGTGGAGGTTGTGAGTTTCGGCCCTATTGATTCCACACACAGCAGACTTGGTAAATCCACAAAATAAGAAGTTTGAAACAGATGCGCTAATTTATTTGTAAACAGAACTGATCAAGCTTTCATTGTAGCACAACTTGCCATGTTGGAAAACACCGATGTGATGTGATGTTTGTGCCAGTTTATTTCTGGTAACACGACTTTCTGTACGGAACAAACACACGTGACGAGTGTCATCATATCGTAAAAGAACACTCGCTAAGCTGTACATTTAAAGCTTTTAATTAGGATGTTTTAAATGTTTGCACTAACAAAAAGTTTCCCGTTTTACGCCTAAGATCTGACCCAAAGTCAGGCTGCCAAACAAGGAACAACCAAACATCAAACTCGGTGAACAAACGTGGCTTAGAGAGCAAAGGCTTGAACAAACACACTGAGAGTGCATGGCTTCAAAAACGGTTTAATTGTGGTTAAAATCTCTTTTCTCTCAGAGCTGATGTTCTGGTTCTGGTTCCGGCACCATGCACTTAGATGTTCTTCCGGCTTGGCGTCGCTCTGATTGTCTTCAACATCGGAGGCAGGTCCCACCAGAGTGCAGGAACTCCCTCCATCGGTTGGAGACGATGTGCCGCCAAGGACCTCCCACTAAGGACTCATTTTATAATCTATTTTGTTTTGTAATTTAGTTCATTTTCAAATTTTTCTATTACTAATTTAACTTTTACTATTAATTTTTTTATTTATTTATTGACTGTAATTTAATTTACTTTTGGTGTTTATTTAGTTAGCATCTAGGCCACCCATGGAGGACGGGTCCCCCTGTTGAGTCTTGGTTCCTCCCAAGGTTTCTTCCTACCATTTTAGGGACTTTTTCCTTGCCACTGTCGCCCTGGGCTTGCTCAACTTGGGCTTTTAGGACAGTGTAATATTGTGAAGTTGCTTTGAGACAATGCTACGTTGTAAAAGGCGCTATAGAAATAAATAAACTTGAACTTACTTTCCGTTTTGGACTTTGCTGCTGCTGTTCGAGCCGCTAAGAAGAAACTTGTTTACTGCTAGTAATAAACA
Organism: Parotocinclus spilosoma; assembly: GCA_033117975.1. NCBI lineage: Eukaryota > Metazoa > Chordata > Actinopteri > Siluriformes > Loricariidae > Parotocinclus > Parotocinclus spilosoma. The sequence goes on from JAVSBV010150799.1 coordinate 12,588, forward strand.
GGGAGGTTTGACGTATGAACAGCAAGAGAGACATTCTCCTGCGCATGGTCGCGCTCCTCGGCGTGCTAATTCTACAAATATATCTTGCAAATAAGCTCGCATGCTTTACTCGTCACCCTTGAGCTACGGACTCAATGGCCGGTTGAGATCCACCGGGACAGCTTTGGCTTGCCAAAAAGCACCCGAGGGTCTCGTAGCTGCTGTCTAAATAAAACCTTTTCCGCTGCGCCAGCGACTTGTACGTTTCGGAAGCCGTACCTTCAGCGTTCATCGTGCTCTTTTGAACCGGTATTACGACCCGAGAGGGATTTCAGCCTCGCTGCCGCGTTCTTCAGATCCGACTCGGATTCAGATTCAGGATCCAGAGTTAGAACTTGCGAACGAACTTCAAAATCGATCTCCTAACCGGTTCAGACTATTTGATGAACCAGGCTGACCAAGCGTTACTCCTGCTCTGCTGGTGCTACCACAAACCAAACATCTAGACCTGAGACACTTAGAACCTCCAGAAGATAGATGGAGGCGAGCATTTACATTTTTTATAGAATGTGTTTGTGTGTGTGTGTGTGTGTGTTTATTTGTTTTTGGATCTGATGATGTTTTTATGTTTTAATTAGTATTTTAATGGGTCCTATTGAGTACGAGTTGAATTTGATGGGCTTGTGATGATGTGTTCATTCATGCCCTTTCAGTCTAACATGGGAATATTTTGCAGAGCTCCACAGAGCCAACGGTCACACACACACACACACACACGCACACACACATACACACACACACACACACACACACACACACACACACAGGTTCATTCAGATGTATCCCCTCAAGAGCTCTCTATGCTACTGTCTTCTTTCTCTTCTCCCCCGCCGCCTGTTCCGTGGTAGCACAAATACCCCCCTCCCTTCCCCTAACCCCCGTCTCTGTCATTCTGTACCCCTTGCGGTAAGATACACTTGGCATGATGTCCTCCCACCACCGAGTGTGGAGTGATGTCCAAACAGAGGCCTGGCCGTTGCTGTAAGCCACCTGCTCCTCTTTCATTGGCACTGGTGAGGATGCCACACAGTGACACACACACACACACACACACACACACACATAACACATAACACATAACACAGGTACAGGAATATACACCCCAGGCCAAAATTCTGTAACCAGGCCACCATGTGTCACACACACACACACAAATAGATTTAATTTATAAGTATTAATTTGAGATACACAATGCAGACTCGGTTAAAGGTCCTGGCTGCCTTTTCTGGACAGGTCATGCATTGCATCCAGACCCGGTTGGCCAGATGGTAAGATGAGACCAAGATTGAAATTTTTGGACGGGAAGGCAAGTAAAAAAAAAAAACAACTCCTCCCAAAAGACTGGAGGGAATTGATGCCGAAAACTCGGGGATGGGGAACAATGGATAAATGCTCCGACAAATCCGTTCTAAGTTGAATTTATTGTAAAACCGAGTTCAACATATACAGTGTCCGTTCATTATAATAACATATTTGTGACTTGCCGCCACTGGACTCCACATTGAGCGCTTAATCGTGTGTTTTAAAACACTTACATTTAACTACAGTCGGGCAAAATCGTTCATGTGAAGTTGATTTCCCGCTAAAGTATTGCATATCAATATTGTGTAACTGACTGAATCGGATCAAAGGTGGAAATTACGGCATAAAGCCGTATCTCACTACATTTCGAGAAAGCGCTCATCTCTCCGGCCGCATCACGCACTGCCTACTTCCTCATCACAGGCCTCGAGAGCATTGCAGTGTGTATAGTGTGTATAGCATGAATTTCTGCTGAATGTGCGTTTGTCTTTGTTAGCGGATTCCAATCGTAAATTCGGAATGTTACGGAAAACTGGTTAAACTAAGTGAAACGGGGAATACCTGTTTTGTGTTGTAAAATAGGATACTGGTTTGTGCCCTTGCGTAGACCATAGAGGCTCAGGTGCCACATCAGGCTTTCACAGACCTCCCTAGACAGGACTGACCCTTCCCGGGACGGTTTAGGCTTTTCCCTATGCTTTCTCTGCTCTCGGTAAATGAGTGTGTATAAAGTCAGGAGGCAGCTCATCATTCACTGAGGATCAAGAGGGCTCGTTCAGACATGATCTAAAGAGACAGTCTTGTTTAAGAAATTTATCGTAGCACTCGTTAGGTGATAAATCATACTAGTGATTCACAAAGCAGAGTCTCAGGAGCCAAGTCATCCTGAAAACGACTGTACAGTCACCTCGTTTACCTATCTGTTCGGGGCCCTCAAAGATTTACATTTACATTTACATTTACAGCATTTAGCAGACGCCCTTATCCAGAGCGACTTACAACCCATACAGTCTTACAATTGTTGGTTAAGGGCCTTGCTCAAGTACCCAACTGTGGCAGAGGTGGGATTTGAACCCTGAACCGTTTGGTCCAGAGTCCAGTACCTTAACCGCTAGGCACAGTCCATTTAGAGTCCGCTCGACCAGCCATCTCTCTGCTGGTCCGTTGGCTGGGTCACGTGGGTCATATGGGGTGTTTCCCTCGTCCCTTGTGCCTAAACACAAGGTGGCAAAACTTCAGAGAGTGCGTTTACATGCACTAAATACAGTCGAATCCGGGTAATGGGACCAGCCGCTTATTCGGACCAAATCCTAAAGTACGGACACAAATCCTATTATATACGTGTAATGTTATTCACTTATTTGGACCAAAATTCCGCTTAATCGGACCAAAGAACGTGA
>JAVSBV010150810.1:0-15327 GCA_033117975.1 Parotocinclus spilosoma
TTTCCCCATTCTTATTATACGTCGTGGGTTACACCTATCCCGCATACCTGGGTCCATAATAAAAACACCAACTGCTATCGTAACAGAGGTTGGCTTTTATTATAATACTAAGTTTTGGGATACAAGTAGAAACATGGTATTGGTCAATCTTCATTAATTATAAAATTGCATTGTGCATTTAATAATTAACTTCAAATTTTATGTAAAATAATTTGCTCAATTTTCATATTAAAGGAATAGCATGAATTTAGCAACCCAAAATCTGAAAAAAGTTGCAACAGTATAGAAGATGTAAATATTTATAATGTAGTGTTTTTATTTTACTGCAGACAGTATGAGCTATTGCACTGTCTGCATTGTCTACATGGTTAAAAAAATACATGATCATTCATGGAAAAGAGGTAATCTTGAAGGCATATGACAGCAGCTCTAAAACTTATCTTTAGCAATAGCACTGACACATTCACAATCCATGACAGACCCTGGATTTTGAACTTCTTGTTGATAACTGTCTGTTTGGGATAGGATCTGGAACACTGACTCACCTGACCACAGTACACGTTTTTACTTTGTGCTGATTTAGATATATCCAAGCCTACAGAAGTCGACAACCTTTCTAGATATGTACTTAATCATAAATTATTAAGAGCCATTTGTGAATGTTGTAACAAAGGTTTGCCAATGTAATCCCTTGCCCGTGTGACTATATCAGCTATTCATCAATGACAGTTCTTAATGCAGTGCCAACTGATCAAAGATCACGGCATTCAGCTTTTAATTAAATTGTGCAATGTAGACAGAAAAATACAGGTATATCTTGGGACCATACTGTCTACATTGAAATTAAGGTAAATGTAAGAAACCCTGATCTTCATTGTCCATACTGTCCCAACTTTGTCTGTGTACTGTGGTCAGATGAATCAGTATTTCAGACCTCATGGTATTTTATAACTTGGAAGTAGTGGATGCTGTGGGCTCCTGACCAAAACATATCATTACTAGCGGCAAGTTCAAAATCCAGGGCCTGGCATGGTATGGGATTGTGTCAGTGGCATTATTAAAAGGTATGTCACACTTCTTAATACAGAATACTTAATACAGAAATGTACATATAATATCCATATACTTTTAACATAACACAGTCAGCTAATAATCTTTATTCTTTCCAATAATTAAATTTATAACAAACTACCATAATCATTATGTTTAATTAATTTTTTTTAGATAATGTAATATTGTAAAGCTGCTTTGAGACAATGCACCATTGTAAAAAGTGCTATATAAATAAAATTCAATTGAAATGAATTAATTTGAATTTAACATATAACCAAGGTCTACAATTATCAAAACATGACTATTTGGATTTAAACTGAAGACAGATAGCATGGTTGTTGTTTATGCCAGGTTATTATTACCCAGTCTATGACGAACATTATATTCCATGACCTGGTAGGTAACAAATGTAGGCATTTTATATTCCAATAGTTATGCTCAGAGTGTATTGTTAGTCATGCTTCTATAGGCTGTATATAAACAGTTCACATGAGGGCAGCACAGTCAGTGATAGGTAGAACGTCAGCAGTCTGATGCCATTTAGAACGTAATCGCTCCACATCATCCATCTCCTGAATTAATCTGTCAGATGAAATGAGGTCCATTCATCTCTCAGGGCTGTGTAATCACTGGCTGGCGGAGGTCGGGAGTTCTGAGGCAGGAACAAACTGGTCTGGGCTCTTGCTGAAAGCCATGACGGCCTCGCTGACAGTCATAAGCCCTGCTTTGACTCCACTGTCAGTGCACACTGGCCCATTGTATTTCACAGCGCACGCTCACCCCTCCAGTGCATGCGCACACACACACACACACACACACACACGCACGCACGCATAAATATAGAGAAATGGCTGGTCTGCCTCCAAGGCACTGAATAGTTTGCTAAGCTAGCGCGAAAACATTCGTAAGAACTATTAGCGTTCTCGTCATAAGCATTTTACAACTAATGATGCTAAAAGCTAAGATGCTGAATGAGCAGTGGTTCAATGGGAGGAGTCAGTGTTAGTGAGGTCAAACTGGAAGTTAGACTTCTCATTGGTTGAATGAAGTCTAAAGCAACTCTGCAACCACTGGAATCAGAGAAGTATCTCTGCAACACACAGTGCCAAAACTTAAGGCAGATGATCTACAACAGGTGGAGATCACATCGTATTCCAGGAATTAAAGTCAAAACCAGAAATCTAAAGCTAGTAAGCACAGGCTCACAAAAACTTTGAGTTACGGACTGAAATTCAGTGTTGTCTTTTCATCAAATTAACTTTGTGAAGTCAGAATTTGGTAGAAATATATTAATGGACCCAACCGGTCTTGTGTTGAGTGTGCAAGTTGATTAAAAGCTCATGATGTGATGATTTCTTTGTACTCATTAACCCCTTATTCTAACGGAGGGTTTAATGGCATAGGTTATCTGAGTACTGTTGCTGACCATGTGCATTAATTTATGTATATAAAATGTAACATTTAATGGAAACTTCTAGCATGGTGATGAGTCATAATTCTCCGAAAAATGCTGGTTCAATTAACCATGAGTGCATCAGTGCTCACCAGATCTGAATTCATAAGCTGATTCTTAGCAAGAATGTACAGCTGACAAATCTAGAGCAACAGAACATCCCCTCATTTATATTTACATTAAATACACTCATATAGTGACATTTACAATTGTGGGTTAAGGGACTTTTACATCTTGGCTGTTCTGGGATTTGATCCATGAAACTTTAGAGAGGCACAGCCGTAAACCTCTGATTGAAAAATCAGTCATGGGGCACAACTGAGCATAACAAACAAGCATGTAAAACACTAAAATGGCCATTACTCTGCCATGGATAAGAAAAGTTATAAGTGACCAAAATATACTGCTCACAAAAATTATGGGATTCTTCAAAATGAAATATCCCATAATAGAATATCCCCAAATTTTAGTGAGCAGTGTATATAGCTATGAGCTATCATCACACTGCCTGCAGCGAGGTTGCCTTTTATTTAAATTTTTATGCATGTACATTAATCCATGCAAATAATGGAACTGGGTCTGAGTTAATGTTAGCACATCAAGCTTTTGTAAAGACGCTGGAGCATTGTGGAAAGGTTGTGTTAGTAAATGAGCATGTGTATTCATTTGCTCATCAATCCATTATCAAAAGGATAACTCAGTGACTTTAAAGGTGCACAGCAAGACATTACAGTGGAACATGTCTCAGTAAAATAAATCTGATGACATCTTTGATTTGAACCCAATCCCTTCTGTTCCATAGCATAGAACTATATCAGTTATGCCACCACAGCCTTTGGTTACACCTGCGCTGACATCGATGCCGCCTAAGAGCCCCAAATTATAAATACACGTTTTTATCATCCTTCTTTTCACCATGCATAATTTGTAGATAATTCAACAACTAAGGATCCACTTGGAATGGCCAAGAAAGGTAGGAGTCTTACTTCAGACAGAAATGAATGAACAGTATGAGACTGCCACAATCTGATCCTATACATGGGATTAACATCTTTAGTTGTGTGAAATGCTTGACTAATTGACTGTGGAATTTCCTTATTAAGTTTCTCCAGGGAAATGCCCCTTTCACTGTAAGAGGCTCTTTCTCATCAAGCTCCTCAACTCCAAGGCATTAAAAGCAGCTGAGAGCAATGAGGAAGCTTGAAGAAACATTTGAGCAAGCAAATTGCTTCAATTAAGTAACAACTGTTGTGGCATTGAAGCAAAACCAATAAAACCTTAAAAGGCACGGGGTGACAAAGGTCAAGTTATAGCAGATATCACATCTCTCAGTCTTTCCCCCTCCATCATAGTCTCTCCCCTCTCCCTATCTCTCTTTTTTTCTCTCTGTCTCTCACAACTTGGAAAGGGGCCAAGGCTTGTCAGCTCTGGCAGTTGCAGCCAAGAAGACAAAGTAAAATGTCAGACTGCATTCCTCCTTAAAGGAGACATCTTGATAGAGATGCCGAGAGGAAAGTCTGGGCGTTAGCCTCTCTGTCTCTGACAAGTCTCTCTTAGTGTTCATTTGCATATTTTTTTTTTTTATCCATTTTAAAGTTTAAAATGAAAGAAGAAAGGATCCACATGGCTAAGAAATGCTTTAAAATTATCCACTGGAAGCCAAACTGCATTCATTAGTTATATGATTTGAACAATTGCCATGAAAAACTATTTATTTGATCTATCAGGTAAGAGAAAAGTGATTTGGCTTGGAGATGGTCTAACAGAAGAGATAAATAAAATCTACCAGGTGTGCACATGAGTTTTGTACGTGATTTTCAGACAAATGTAGGTCATACTTGACAATACAAGTTAAGTAAAAATATCCACATTTCATACAGTGAAACAAGATGGTGACCAAAATGGACATTATAATAGTCACACAGAAGTTTAGATTGCACATAGTGCTATATTGAATAAAGTACAAAGTGGAAACATTTACTACATTACTTTACTGTATGTTACAGCAATTATAATTTATTTATCTTTTATAAAACTTATATTTATATAAAACTCTCACCGTAAACAATAGACATCATGTTTTTTTAAAATGCTTTTCAAGACTGCAATTTTCCTTTCTGTCAGTAGGTGTCACCAAGGTTTGATCATACTAGTTTTCTGTCATTCAGACATTCAGATATAGATGTATTTCTATTCAAACAAAGGTCAATAGGATGAACGATAGAAGGGTGCATAGCTGGATAAAATTTGTCTCTAACAAAGTTAATCAGTATAAAAAGTATATGGTTTATATATAATATTTTAACACTGATACTAAATACAGCAACCCCCTAACCCCTACACACACACACACACACACACACACACACACACACACACACACCTTGTCTTACAAATGGTGAGGCTTTGTGGCTCACATGCTCAGCAATAAAAGGGGTTTTCTTAGATTTACTGGTGTCACTGAGTGTCTCCCCAAACCACCAGTATGTGAATGACCATTTCAAATTATGTAAAAACGTACAGTTTTTGTATTTATAAAAAGTTCTGATCCTAGTATCGCACCTGATGTACAGTTTCCATATGCTGACCAGAAACAATGATGCATAGATAGAAGAAAACTAAAGCTGAGGTGTGATAAGTAGAAGACAGACATGTTTATAGTATTGCCTCTGTTTGAAAGATTAAAGTAAGGGATGTTGTATGTGTGTAACCGGAGGAAGCTCTGCATAATGAAGCTGCTCTTTCCAGATCATAGGAGCGCCTACAGGGCACACACCTACAAATTTTTACATACGCACGCTGGACAGGGGCAGCTGTTTGACCCCTTTAGCCTTTACGCTGTGTGAATTCGGCCGCTTCAAACCAGCAGCTTTCCAAAAATCTGTCCTAGACTCTATAAATACTGCGAATAGGCTCCCTTTTTTAAATAAACATGGCGTAAAATAAGGATCCGAGCTTTTAAAGCTCAGAATAGCTACGGCTTGGGCTCCGTTTCTTTCATGTCTGAGGAAGCGAGAAACAATCTCATTGTTACATTGTTACATTTCCTCTTCACTGCATGAAACACTTCTGTACTTCGCTATATGAGGTCAGCTCCAAGATTGTATGCGGAATCGAACATGGAGGCACCTTTGAAGGAACAGGATCAAGAGACTGTGGACCATGATGAGTTCAAGAGCAAGTGGGTGAGCACTGGAAAGGAGCACCCGTTGTACCAAACTGTGGTTCTGATTACATAGGTATGAAACAGCTATTTATATAACATATTATTCATAACAATAAGCAGCCAAACATCTGGACAGACTTAATATTCAAATAATTGTGAACAAATCCACGAGTCAAATCATGATGATGGACCAAACAGTGCAGCTAAACTCCAACATCAAATGCAATCAACTGCTGCTTGTTAATCAACATTAATTACCTGGCCTGCACATGGACTGCAACTAAATGGCGCTGGGTTTTTTTTGTTTGTTTTTAAATATTTCAATACATTTTCTCATGTGTTAGTTGACAAACTGGAGATCCTCTGCCCACTTTTGTATCAAATTATAAAAGAAACTGTTTGAAAACACATTCAGTTTGTTTACCTAATTACTAGATTACTACCTGTCCCGATTTTTCAGGAATGTCTTGCAGGCCTGGAATGCAGAAATTGATGTTTAACAACAAAATTAATGAAGTTGATCAGACAAAACATGAAATATCATGGATTCATACTGTTTGCAATGAAACAGACCATAGAGCTCCAGACCATAGCACCAGAGCTCCCCAAGGCTGTGTACTGAGCCCTCTCCTGTACTCGCTGCACACCCATGACTGCGTTGCCACATCCAAGTCTACCACCATTGTCAAGTTCGAAAATGACAGCGTTGTGATGGTCCTAATCACAAACAACAATGAGCAGGCCTATCTTGAGGAAATTGCAAACATGGAGACCTGGTGCCAGGAGAGCAATGTCCTCATCAACACGAACAAGACTAAAGAGCTGATTGTGGACTTCGCTAAAAGGTAGGAGAGATGCTACCACCCTGTTCTGATCTGGGGAAAAGAGGTAGAATGGGTGGAAAGCTTGAAATACCTCGGGGTGCACATACATGGCCGACAGCGTCTGTACCATCTCAGACGCTTGAGGGACTTCAGACTTTCTAACAAGGTACTGAAGAACTTCTACACATGCATCATAGAAAGTATCCTCACCAGGAACCGGTGGAAACCAGCCTGGTTTGGGAACAGTACTGTGCAGGCCAAATGGATTCTCCAGAGGGTGGTGTAATCGGCTAAACGCATCACACACAGAGCTCTCTGACCTAAAATCTTTTATATTGTTTATTTGCATTGTCCATAGTGCTTGAGCTTTTTCTAATATGGGGTAGTACTTCTTCTGAGTCATTATTTTTGAAAATATCCATCTATTTTTCAAAAACACTGGAACAAAGCTTTCCAATTTCTGACCTACACACTTGCCATAAATGTAAAAAAAACTTCTGAACTTGCTAAATTATACAAACTATATTCCTAAGCTTTATAATTGCCTGAAATTGTAGGTGATAACATGCTGTTTCTGAGCCTCATAAACAGAACGCATGCTGCTTTTGGCAGACCTTACAGACAGACGATGAACAGCACCTGTTTGAAAAACCATGGTGGGCCTGAGCAGTTGGTTATGTTGTTTAGAACCTGTTTGCATTTTATAACCTTGTTAAACTCTATGGGCTTGATAAAGGTTGCACCACAGGACCATGTAAAAGTTGCAATCTGGAAACCAGTGGATGTCTGGTTCTGTTTGAAACTGGGGGTAAGAGAAATAACATGGAGGGCAAAGGATGAGCAAGTATGACTCATAAGAGAGAGAGAGAGAGAGAGAGAGAGAGAGAGAGAGAGAGAGAGAGATGAAAATAAAAGAACTTGTGGGTCAGATCTATGTCAAACTGTGGCAAAAGGATCTTTACCCAAAACAGGTACAGCAAGCAGAGGCAGAGCCGCCAAATCCAGTTTAATCACCCCCAAACAATCAGCAGTTCACTTACTCAGTCACTCCACATCCACATCAGCTCAGTGCAATGAAAGAAGGCCTGTCTTTGTGCACAGCAAGGATTAAGTAACTGACAAATTGTGTGTGAGAGAGTTCCTAACACAGATACACACAAAAAGAAAAAAAGCACTACGTGCAGGTGCTCATTTTACCTTTCAATCAGTGAGAGACTTGCAGAAGAAAAGCATGTTTAACTGGTTGAGGGTTGCAGGCTGGAACTGGACATAGTTTCATTTTTATATTTATAGGGAAACATAAAAAGTGAATAATTTGTAAACAGTTTAGGAATGTATATATCCATAAAGTTGACATAAGTCATTTATAAAGAAATGTAAAAAGTTGGATGAAGAAAACAAAATTAAGTAAGTGATACAAAAACAATTTTAAATAATTATTATAAATATAGTCATTTATTGAGGAAGATTAACCAATTTCATATCTGTTTGTGGAAAAACACACACACACAGTGAGATAAACAGGCATGCGTGGCAAACTTGAATTTATAAAACAGGGGTCTATCAAAGTCGGATCTTCGAAACATGCTTCTGAAAGTGTTTAATGATATTTAAAGGAACCTTGTAAATACAGTTGTTAATGCTCATCAGGCTGGAGAGGGGTAAAACGATATCTTCTGTAAAGGGTTTGCACTCTTATCAATCCACACTCAGACAGAGCATAAATGGAGGAAATTTAATTCCTCTCAAGAGTGGTTAACCAACAAACATCACTTAAAAGACATGGTATGTAATAGTTTGCGAGGTCAAAGAGAAACGCAGGGTAACTTCTTAGAAACTAAAGGCCCCTGTCACATTGGCTAAGGTTAGTGTTCAGGAGTCAACCATCAAGAGAACACTGAACAAATGGTGTATATAGCAGGGTTGCAAAGGGAACGCCACTGCTATCCAAAAGCAGCACTGCTGCCCGTCTAGAGTATGCTATATATCACGTAGACAAGCCAGAACTAGACATGCACCAGCTGCAATTTCCTTGGCTAATTCGAATTGCCTTTTTGTAATTTATAAATAACTGAGTTTGGTTTTATCATAAACTTATAAAAAGTTCTTCTTAGTTCTTCTTACTGCTGAATCCTTGTGCAAGCCCCTTAACCCACAATTGTCTGTATTGTAAGATTGTATTATTTGTAAGTCGTTTTGGATAAGGGTTTTTGATAAATGGACTGGAATTGAATGGTTGTTAAGGCTCTGAATCTTCCTTGAGTAGCACCTTGGGGAATCAAATTCACTACCTGATTAGTGACATTGGGATGGGACTATAAATAAGACTTGATTAGCTGCTTAGAGGTTTTGAAATCATCATAAATAGCTGCTTTCAGGCTAACAACTCAGTTGTATACGAACTTTGGGCCCTGAGTAGCTGCTTCCAGACTGAACTCTACTTAAATACTTACTTGGACTTCCATAAATGCTTAGAGACTATACATTGAATTAGCTTTTTGGAGGCTTTGCCCCACCTTAAGTAATTTGTACTTTGGACTGTACTGCAGCATAAGGACTTGAGAAGCTGTCAAAGTGACTCTGAACTTGGCCCATGAAGCAGCTGAGGAGATTGTTTGTTTATTTGGTTTGCATCAGTGGCCTCTTTAGTGATGCACACAACGTTACATCAGAACTAGTCTCTCACAAATACACACACACACACACACACACACATATGTAACTGGCACTTTAGAGTAATCAATTTACCTAATACGCATGTCTCTGGACTGTGGGAGGAAATAGAAGTACCCAGAGTAAACCCAAGCAGACACAGGGAGGACATGCAGACTATACACAAAAAGGACCCAGGCCACCCTACCAGTTTAAACCCAGGACCTTCCAGCTAAGGAGATTGAGACTTTATAAAGAAGGCAGAGTTGCTTCTAAAACATTGTGAACTCCACTTGAGTGACTAATCTGGGCTTGTAGACTGGACTCAGGTAACAGTTAAGGGACTATAAATGCTCCTTCAGTAGCGGATTCATGAATTTGGGTTTGCTTTGAGCAAAGGATCAAGGATTTAAATTTAAAATGCGTAACTTAACTGCATAGGAAGATTTAACCAGACTTCTGAAGCAGCCCAGGGTTTTTAGACAAAAAAAATTATTAGATAATTATAAAAAGGATAATTGACTAAACAGTTCTATTTTTAAATGGCAAACAAATTGTGTGGTAGTGACAACAAAAAGAACATTATGTTTAACCTTCGTTAAGTTGAAATCCATGCACTGCAAGTCATATAATGTAGTTTTACATGAACCCTCGGGATATAGTCCATAGATTTTACGTAGAATCCACCATTATGATAAACTGCTGTGAGCAGAACAGCGCTATGTCCCGAGCTTTGACATACATTATGTTCGAGCAGGTGTAAGTGTGCTCCGATCCATCATATTTGTCTGACACTGTGAGGACAGATGAAGCTCAGGTGTATATCTGGAGTGGAAATCCCCAGGTGCTGGCTTAGACTCTTGAGAGAGGTGAAGAAATGAAACACAAGACTGAACACATGTAGGTATGTTGCCTTAGCCGCATCTCAGTGGAATGAACAGAAAAATCCCCCACCATGTCAGAGGCGATTAACTACGTTTCTTACCCCTCACATGCACCACAGGTCACCTGTGGCAGTAAACTCTGAGTTGACATGGGTTTTATTGCTCATCTAATTGCAGATCTAGTTGATTGCCAAGGCCACAGACTTGGAAGGTGTAAGGTGTAAACTGGTTTTGAAAGGTCTGGGTGAAAGATATACTGTACGTGTTCAGCATTTTTATGCCGTGCATGGGCAGATAACGTTTGGTTCAATCTTTTTGAGCAAGACACCTTGTTTAGGCAGTTCTCTGTTCCATAACAATATCCCAGTCACTCTTTCTTCACAAGTCAAATTCAGATTTAATTATATAGCACTTCTTATAATAGAGCATTATATTAAAATAGCTTTCCAAAGTGAAAAATGAGCAATCCTAGGGCAAAAGAGGCAAGGAAAAAATGTAATGAAAAAGAAACAGTAGGAGAACTCAACCTAAACCAAAACTCAACCTAGATATAAGGTAGGTTAGATGTTATAAGAAATGATTAAACACAGCTAACCAAATCACTTAGTCATAGCTTAAATAAACAGAAGATACATTAAAAGATACCATATTTAATAAAAATAAGTAAAAAATACAATAGAATATATGGACTAAATAAAATTAAAAAGAATACAAAATGATTGAGATTTGTTTGTATTTTTGGCTTTTACACCTCTTTAACGGCGCTATCGGCATCAGTGGCCATCGTAGCAACACGCACGCACGCGGTTATATCCATACACAAGTTCATCTTAAGACTAGTCGTATACCTTTAATCGAGGTACTCCGGTTTCCCTCCACAGTCCAAAATCCTAAACAAGGTGTCTTGCTCAAAAAGATTGAACCACACATTATCTGCCCAAGCACTATATAAAAATGCAGGCACACACAAGTCAATAGCAATTTAGATGAATCAGTTAATCCTTACACACGTCTTTGGATTGTGGGATAAAACCGGAGTACCCAGAGAAAACCCACACAGACACGGGGAGGACATGCAGACTCCACACAGAAAGGACCCAGGTCGCTCCACCCTGGGATTGAACCTGGGACCTTCTTGCTGTGAAGCAGCGGTGCTACCCACCGAGATGCCCAACACTGAATCTAAAAACACACAAGTATTGGTCCAACTTTGTTTGGTTATTAATAGCATTAGGGCATTGAGCACATTCTAATTATTTTCCAAACACTATATTTTACAATTAAAAAAAAACAACAAAATTTCTGTAACAGGATAGTAAGTTAAAACTGGCCTTTTTGGTCATAGTTACAATATCTTTAGAAATACATAAAAATAAGAAAGAACGTGTTCTTCAGAAGATCCAGATGACAAAAGTTTCTACTGAACTTGTGAAAGACTTGCAAAATGCTCCCACATTTGCTAGGACTACATAAAAACCTGGGAATATGACCAAAATATGTATTTTAAAGAACATTATTGTGGATTTTATATTACACATATATTTAAGGTGTAGATAGGATATGGAGTGGCAGTATTTCAATACTTGTACTAATATTTCATTTTATTTTATTCTGAAGTGTAATGTTGAAGACCAGAGGCAAAAATTTTTTTTAAAAATCCCATTGTGCAATTTTTAAATAATTCATTTATATTTTATTGCATGAAATAAGTATTTGATATAATAGAAAAACAGAACTTTATATTTGGTCAGACGTTTCCTGTAGTTCCTGTAGGGATTTGGGCAACTCCTACATACAGATCTTCTCCAAATCTTTCAGGTTTTGGGGCCGTCTCTGAATACTGGCTAGTTCACTCCAGGACTTTGAAATGCTTCTTACAGAGCCACTCCTTAATTGGCCTAGCTATATGTTTTGGGTCATTGTCATGCTGGAAGAACAAGCCACGACCCCATCTTCAATGCTCCTACTAAGGAAAGGAGATTGGCCAAAATTTTGGGATACATGACCCCATCCATCCCACCTTTAATACGGTGCAGTACGGTTCCTGTAACCTTTGCAGAAAAGCACCCCCGAAGTAGCATGTTTCCACCCCCATGCTTCTCATCCTTCTTGTTCCTCCAAATGCGGCGAGTGGAGTTTAGACCAAAAAGGTCTATTTTGTTCTCATCTGACCACATGACCTTCTCCCAAGCCTCCTCTGGATCATCTAGATGTTCATCGGTGAACTATTCAAATGGGCCTGGACATATCCTGGGGGACCTTGTGTGCCCTGCAGGATTTTAACCCACTATAGTGTAGTGTGTTACTAATGGTCATCTTTGAGACTGTGTTTTCAGCTCTCTTCAGATCATTGACCAGGTCCTTCTGTATTGTTCTGGGCCGATTCCTGGCCATTCTCAAAATCATCCTGACCGCCATGAGGTGAGATCTTGCATGGAGCCTCAAACTGAGGAAGACTGACAGTCATCTTGTGTTTCTTCTATTTTCTAATAATTGCACCAACTGTTGTTGCCTTTTCACCAAGCTCCATGCCTATTGTCCTGTAGCCCATCCCAGTCTTGTGCAGGTCTACAGTTTTGTCCCTGGTGTCATTAGACATCTCTTTATTTTGGGCATGGTGGAGAGTTTGGAGTGTGATTGATTGAGTGTGTGGACAGGTGTGTTTTATACAGGAAACAAGCTCAAACAGGTGCAATTATTAAAGGTGCAGAATAGGAGGGTTTCTTAAAAAACTGGTCTGTAAGAGCCAGAATTCTCAGCCAGAATATGATCAGGTACTTACTGTATGCAATAAAATGCAAACAAATTATTTTTTAAAAATCAGTGTGATTTTCTGGATTATTTTTTTTCCTCACAGTTGAAGTGTATATACGATAAAAATTACAGACCTCTCCATTGTTTGTAGGTAGAAAACCTTGCAAAATTGTCAGCGTATTAATTAATTAATATTAGTTATTTTATTAATGACTCAATTGTTTAGGGATGGCAATGCCACCAATAAATAAAATATTAAACAAGATAGCAGAATATTCATATTGGCAGTATTTAGGCTTACAGTTGATGTGGAATCTTGTGTTCTCACTGGGAAAGTTTTGTTGGCATGAGGAAAAGATGCTGCACTTGTGGTCTGAGAAACCTTATGATGACTGGAAATGATGGCAAAACCGCTTGATCAACACCATCTCTGCTTATTCTCAGAGACTGTTTAAAAGCTGATGATCTGGTTTCATACTACAAATTACTTAAGTTGCAAAACCTATTACCATCAAACATTAATGCAAAGAAATTGGTGGCAATTATTTTGCCATTTGAGCTTATTTCCTGACTGAATGAACACTGAGCAGACCATCTCAATAGTTTTGTAAAAATACATGCTCTGTGGTTGATGAGTGTTTGTGTTTTTATTTTTATTTTATGATTTGGGGTGCTAGCTTGCTTGCAAACCAGAAACTCAGACTAAATCACAAACGCAACACAATAGAGGTCCTTCTCAGCCAACCTGTACCAAACTTGCTGTTGTGGGCATTTAATGCAGGACTTTGAGTAACCTGATCTAGAGAGCAACCTGTACCAAACTGTCAAATTGGTAACAACTTTGTAATTAGACACAAACAGAAAAAAGTGAGCTGCTATGTAGTAGGACAACTTCTTTAAACAGGAAATATTTCATTCAAACAGACAAATCACCACAAAAAACCAACAAAAAGGTTAATATTCATAATGATCTTCATTGGGATGCCAAGTTGATCCTTCTACAGTCCAAAGAAATTTGATCAAGAATGGTATTTTTGGAAGGGTCGAAGACATGAAACCACTTTTTTGGAAAGGGGAACAGGGTGAAAAGGTAACGATATGCTAAAGCTCATAAAATTGCAATGAAGATCAGTAGAAAATGTATTATGGAATGATGAATCCAAGTTATGTTAACATGATATACAAGGTCATTATTCCATTGCAAAAACAACAAGTATAATGGTGGCCCAATACTTTTAATAGAGTACTGTACACTTATTGAACAGATTCATAGAGAAACCCAAAGATGCCTCTGCCTCTTCTGAAGCAGCTCCATTTAGAGGTAATCACGAACAGACCAGAAGCCCCACTTCCTGTTAGCGCTTCCTAATTAGCACCAGTCAGGTCTTACACATGCGCCCTCCAGAGTTCTTCCTCCTGTTAAGTATTCAGGTCTGGACCCCCCAATTCAGTGTCAGCGCCTGGGTGATGAATAATGCTGTTGTAAGCATGAAATGCAGAACTTTGAGTAACCTGATCTTGAGGGCAAGCAAAAATCAAGTGGAGGCAAAACCTAAGAGCAGGCGTGAGACGAACATCGAGCAGGCCACCTCAGTCTTTTTTTCTGGATTTTGATTTATGGCCTTCCATGGTCTGTTTATTTAGCTTCCTAAATGGGCATGGAAGCCACGTTTCGGCTTCAAACAAGTCAACGCCCGACTGGTTTGTTGCTTACCTGGCCCTTCAGGAACTGTTCTGTTCTGATGCTTCATTACAGACAATCTGAAGAGGTTGCTCCGAGCTGTAACGGCATACAGACCAAATCATTTTCCATCTACTTGTGGTTTCCGTCGAGTATGAAAAAAATGTTCACATTCCTCTCTTAAATAGAAACCCACAAATAAACAAGTTCTAGTCAAGGAATGTTTGATCAATTTACATGCAAGCCAGATAGATCAGAACTCATTAATCATTCGAAATCTGAACTAGAACAATTGGGATGAAAAAAAAAATAATTAAGAAATAACTCTTGAACTTAGAAGAAACTCCGATATGTATGTAGTCATTGTGATGACTCATATCTCATAGCAAATTATAGTGAATATTCTATATATTGCAGTAGAGAAAGGCAAATATGGCAATTTTATCCTTAGTCCTCCAAACATTACATTTGAATTTTCAGGTAAACAGTTTAGGAAAACTAAGCATTTAATTCCATTCTACAAATAGCTTTCCCTGATAGTTTAGAATTGACTTTTGATTTCTGAGTTTTATGCTTTCCTGCCAGCCAATCTCATTCACCAATTGAGCTGTGGTCTCTAATGAGCACTTTCTTTTTTAAATGCATTTTTGTGCATAGCCTAAAGAAGGCATACTTACAATGCATCGAGTCTTTCTCTAAATCATGCAGAGCATAAAACCCTGGCCCCTAGATACTAGAATGTGGATAAAACATAAAACATCTGATAAGTGACTGATTTGTACGGCTGTGCACACACACACACACACACACACACACACACACACACACACACACACACACACACACACACACACACACAC